>MU227154.1:542489-608270 GCA_018584345.1 Thuja plicata
TAATCTTAACTCATGCTTCTAGGCTGCATTTATATCAAAATATGTATATATATAAAAAAAAAAATTACATATTTTTGTACTAACGAACCCGAACCCAAACCCCTTTTCAAAATTTTGGCGAACCGGTCAACCGGTTCTTCGAACTCGAACCCGAATTCGAACCCGAACCGGCATCCTAGCTTTATTCTTTATTGTTTTTGCACATTACTAAACTACTCTAAAGAAACTACCAAAAAAACACTACATGAGTAATAATATCAAACTCTATTGCCAACTGGAAACAATTCTATAAAATGATGCTGCTTCATCCTGATCATCAATGACCGAGCATAGGCTATCCAAGAAATATCTGAACTTGTGTCTATGGTTTCATGATTCAATAATTACTGTTATCAATCAAAGAATCCCAGCTTGAAGTTACATTTATCTATTATTATTTCAATGGAATTGTCTAGCATTTTAAGAGACATTCACCTACTCTATAATCCGAATAATGTTTTGTTGATGCCCACTACTTGTCTTTCAAAGGTTACCTTCCATTCATATCAAATATGGATATTGTTAGCATTTTAATTTGTCTCTTGCAAGATAACAGAAACAGAATATTGTGTCAAAGTAGAATTGTTCTTCAAATTATGAGGGAGAGCTCTGTAAGATCTTACAGAACTTAAAAATAAGCCCAAACTAAATCTATCAAAACAATGAACAGATATGCACACTTTACAAGATTTCACTTAGAAGGTTTACACAAAAGAAATAATTAAGTGCCCAAATTTTTGCCAAATACATGCACCAGATTGTTAACAATCAAGTCTTTCCAGCACGATTTTTTTAAATATTGAAAATAAATAAACTACTAAATGCAAACAAATACAACTTCCTCCTGATCAAATAAGAGACTGGTATTTCACTTACAGACAGAGTTTGAGGGAATAACAATTTAAACAAATGATTCTACGAAATAAATTGCCTAGTACTAAGCATTCAAAGCCACGCCTTAGTAAATAAATAACAACAATATAAAGCTTGACAAAATTAGTCAAATCAATCTAATCAAAGAATTATGAACATAATTGGACTAGCTAAACAGCACTTCCTGCAACGTAAGCCCATTTTCAACTATTAAAATTAATGTCTTGTGTCAAAGGCATTTCTTTATAGGTTACAATGAATAGCTTCTAAAGATTTGAAAATAATAAAAAGTTAACAACAAAAATGGATTTAAAGCAAACCCATCAACAAGCTGCAAAAAAGGTAGAAAGAAACTTTAAATGATATCTATCCTAAAACAACTAATTAAAAAGTGGCATAAAAATAGGTCCCCATCCACTGCCCAGAAATAGAATAGGACTAGAAATGATAAATATTTGATATGGTCACTGCTTAAAAATAGCAATCTGGCATATGAATGGCCTCCATGATAATGAAGCATTTTTCGCATTGCAACCTAAAGAAGCAACTATCCACAGAGAAATAACTTTCTAAAATTAAAAAAGTTGGATGAATGAATCCTTTTTGTGATTTCCTTGAAAAGCAAACCTACTAAAATAGAAGTTTTTGATCTGAAACTAGGCAGCTCTTCTACAAAACCCTGAAACCCTAACATGTAATTCCTTGTGCATTTCTAAGAATGGTTGAAGCCACAATGAAAATAAGTGCAAAATCAGACATAAATTAGTTGCAACTCTTGCTCATTTTCCTTGCCTTAATGACTGCTAACTCACCTGCAAAAATTGTTTTTCCAACAGTTCAACACCAGTGATACAAGATTGAAAAAGCAGATAAGATGAAGCATGAAAAATAGTATCATTTATCCCTCTTATGTTAAGTATTGCTGCTACATGGCCCATTAGTGAGCTTCATGGGGTTAATCCCAATCCAGTAGTCAGTAAGGATGTGAAGTGGGATCCCCCAGAGGACGGTTGGATCAAAGTCAATTTGGCACTTTGAAGGGGAATCCAGGTGCCTCTGGAGCAGGCTTTGTGGCAAGGGATTCCAAAAGTAATATAATTGCAATCAAGGCCAAAAAATTGCAGGATGGGACAAATAATATGGCGGAAGTCCAAGCAGCATTTGAGGCTGTCTTGATGGCGAAAAAACTTGGCTTTGATACGCTCCATTTGGAGGGTGACTCCATGGTCATTAAAATGCTTTAAAAAATGGAAATGCATTGGCTTGGAATATTAATAAATATATATTATCCACCTGTAAATTGTTGAACACGTTTAAAGACTTTTGAATTACCCATGTGTATAGATCGGGTAATGGTGTGGCAGATCAACTATCAAAATGGGCAACATCGTTTAATAATGATGATCCTTCGTACCCCAGGATGATGTTAGCCGTGTGTCGGACTTGTTGGGTATGCGCCGACGGTACTTAGTTACTACCGTCCGTTAGTTACTTCCGTCGGTTGGGAACAGGTGGCGACGTTTGATCGCACCGTTTCAAGGTTTATATATACATTGTACTTTCTAGTTGAAGATATTATGATCCGGTTGCTATTGCAAATGTACTTCAATACGGATGATCAATAAAGACTCTATTTGATATACTTGTAATTCCTATAACATCTATGCATAAACTTGGTTACCCTAGTGGGTAAACATTTGGCGCCTCTGCTAGACGAACACGGAACTGGATGGCGTACGGAGACAATGGGATCATCTGTTGACGAAATAAACCCCAAGGCGGACGATGCACGTACGGAATTGTACGAAGGGGAGGATAACCAAACACGAGAATTTAGAATTCTACTGCAGGCGGTGATAGAAACTTACGTTCATCGGGAAGCATACCAAGCGGAAGTCCCACAAAGCGCAGTGTGGTCTACTATCGAGGCTAATCCTGCAGCCAACCATTTGTTAAATCATCTTCCACGGCTGTTGGCACAGGTCTCACTGGCACAACGCGCTCGTGTGGAGGAAAGTGCTCGGGAGGAACGACGGCAAGCCATCCTCCGAGAGTATCATGAACGGGAGCGTAAACGACTTGAAGAGGAACGGGATGGCAAACGCCGTCGGGAATAGGCGTGCTTAAAGGTGACCGGAAGGGACACAGTAGGAAAATAAGAATGACGAGGTCATTCATCTGAATATTGTAATAGAATCAGGAATGAATAAAAAGTGTCCGTTTATTTTGCAAACTTTGTGTTGATATTGGAGTGAAGAAAGCATTTATGCCCAATCAATTAAATACAAATAGAAATTTAAAAAAGGATCTCGAAGGAGAACAAGCCCTCCGAAAGACAGTCCTCGACAAACAACAAGCCGAGCGAAGGGAGAGGTTCAGGAGACGTGTCGAAAGACTGCCGGAGGGGGCAAGTGAAGGCGACGGTCGAGAATAACCTACCTAGGACGGCAGCAGTGACGACGAGGAGCTCTTAGAGGAAACAACAAACTTGTTTGAGACCCTAACATTAACTCCAAGAACAGAAGCTAGAAGGAAGGCTGAAGAGGAAGCCGAACGGAGGGAGTACGAGTGTGGAGTTGCCACCGAAAGTGTTGAAGTGACGGAAAGGCACAAAGACCACATCACTCCCAGTGCTTCCAAAACATCAATGAACCCAAGAAACATATCCGGAGGACCGACGCCGGTAGGACTAGCCCAGCCTGTGGCACAGCCGGTACAACAAACACCTCCAACCCAACCAGCGCCGCAGTTGGTACAGACCAACCGCCCGCCACCGAAGAGCAATATGGCCGGTAACAAGGAGAAGTTACCAAAATTCCATGGTGACGGCAAAGAAGACCCCGTACGGCATTGTCGTACGTGCAGGACGATTTGGTCGGCAAATGGAATCGCCGACCAGGACGAGTGGATGACACAATTCCCAGCAACCCTCCGAGGGGTAGCGATTGACTGGTACTCCGACCTTGGTAAAACAGGAGTAACCACATGGGATTTGTTACAAAAAGCATTCGAAAAGGAATTTAGGCTTCTCCGAGACGACAACGAAATTGTCTCGGAAATATACGGAACTAAGCAGGGTAAGAAGGAGACCGTACGGACTTATGGGCGACGGTTAAAAGAACTTGTCGGCAAAATGGAAAGCCAGCCAGCCGACAGCCTAAAGAAAAGATGGTTCGTAGAAGGACTACAATCGCACCTCCAGAGGAAGATGAAAATAGTTCCTCCTACCTCTTACGATGACGCATATAACCGGGCAATGGACCTGGAAAGCGAGCAGAAGACGTCAAAGAAAAAGAAGAAACGCCAGTCTTCTTCCTCCGAGGAGGACGAGGACGACACTTCAGAAGAGGAGAGCGGCAGTGACAGAGAAGTGAAGAAGAAAGTCACTGCCCTACAAAAGGACATGGAACGAATGCTCAAGGAGTTCAAAAACTTGAAGGGGAGCACCAGTAGAAATGATGAGGAAGAGTTGTGGTGCGCGGACTGCAAGGAGACTAGTCATACGAAGGGGGCATGCCCCAAGAAGTTGTTCTGCGATATTTGCCAAATAGCGGGCCATTCCACAAAGGAATGCCCGTTCAACATGAAGACTCATGGCAACCAACAAGTATTGTTCACGCAGGAACCGTCAACCTCCACAGCCACGGGAAACACACAAAACACGGCCTCGTCGGGCGGCTATAGAAATAATAACCGTTGTGGTGGAAGAGGAAACGGCAACAACGACGGAGGTAGGAGTCGCATCCAGTACGATGCCACGGGGAGGCCAATGATCCAATGTCGGGCATGCAGCCAATGGGGGCATTTTGCGAGAGAGTGCCCGAAGGGGGAGAAACCGCAATTCCTGTGCAAATGGTGCGGGCCCGACGACCACGACGAGACAAAATGCCCAAAACCTGGTGTAAACCTCCTGAACATTGAAGGCAACGAAGAAGAGGTGTTGGTAATTACCCGAGGGCAAGCAAAGAAGGGTACTTATCCACATCCCGAAACTGAGAAGAAAAGAATGCGGGAGGCCAAAGAAGAAATCGACAGACTGAAGGCAGAACGGAAGGAGACGCACGATGCCGCGGGAACCTCGCACGGCGGACAGGCCGAACATAACATCCTAAGGCAATTAATGCAGACGGAAATCCCAGTCCAACTAGGAGACCTCCTCACAGCCATGCCACAGCTACGAACAGCTCTCCTTAACACAGTACCAACTCCTAACGTACCGACGGTGACGGAAAAGACAAAACCCTTTGGAACGGGAAATTCTGCTGAGGACCCAATGTTGTTGGCACTCGACACAGGGAGGCACCCTGCTGTAATAGAGATGGGGATCCTCGGCAAAATACTGACGGACACAATCATCGACGGGGGATCGGGTGTCAATGTCCTACCCGAGGAAACCTGGAAGAATCTGGGGCGACCAACACTGTGGCCACCAACCTTCCAACTGGTAGGAGCGGACCAATATGGGATCAAACCCGTAGGGATATTAATGGTGCAGAGGGTCATGATTGGCACACAACCATTTGTAATGGACTTCGTAGTCATCCCTGTAAAGAAGAAGGGATACGACGCCCTCCTCGAGAGGGGATGACTTATACAAGCAAAAGCCAAACACGACTGGAAACGGAATACAATTTCCATGGAGAGAGATGGTCGAAAGTTTACAATTGATTTGAAGAATCAGTTTGTTAGTGAAGACCTGGCATCTTCGTCAAGATCTGACAATGAAGAAGACGCCGACGAAGGAAGGCAACGTATGGAGCCCAACAAAGGGGTGCTCAAACTTGAAAAATACTCAGTTAATGACCTAGATTCGTTAAATGGGCTCTTCCATTGGCAGATGGAAGATTACGAAGTGTTTCCGTGCAACATGTTGCAGGTAGAAGAAGATCCCAACCAGTTTCCCCCGGAGTACAAAGAATATAAAGAAGGAGAAACCCAAATAAAAGAGAATCCGGCACATGAATTTGCCAAAGACAAACCAATCCAGTACAAGGAAGCAAAGTTGAAGGAGATAAACTTGGGGGATGAGAAAGACCCAAAAATCATCCTAATGGGAGATGACTGGAACCCGGTATTAAAAACAGCAGCATTTAAAATCTTCACCGAATACAACGATGTGTTCGCCTGGACCTATAGAGACCTGAAGGGTGTCCCTCCGGAGTTGTGCGTACACAGGATACCCTTGGTTCCAGGAGCCCAACCTGTGCGGAAGAGACCGTACAGAATGAACAAGAATTACGCAGCAAGGGTGGAGGCGGAAATTGAACGGATGCTGGAAGCCGATATTATCTTTCGGGTTGAGACAAGTGAGTGGGTCTCCCCCATAGTAATCTCTCTGAAGAAAGAGGTTGATAAGATCCGCATCTGTGTAGATTTTAGATGCCTCAATGCAGTAACAATCAAGGATCCCTTCCCTATTCCCTTCACTGATAGCATTTTGGAGGAAGTAGCAGGTCACGAGATTTATTCCTTTATGGATGGATTTTCGGGATATAATCAGATATCCATTGCGGAGGAAGACAAATTGAAAACAACCTTCGTAGTGGAAGATGGTGTATACGCATACAATCGAATGCCCTTCGGCCTTTGCAACGCATCGGCTACTTTCCAGAGGATTATCTTACATATTTTTGACAAGATGTCGAAGGGAAACTTTAAAGCATTTCTGGATGATTGGTCCATATTTAGTGGGCAGGACAAGCACATTGCGGCTCTGGGGGAGTGTATGGAACTATGTCGGCGGGCCCGTCTGGCACTTAGCCCAAAGAAGTGTCAGTTTATGGTCCCCCAAGGGAAATTGCTAGGGCACATCGTATGCAAACAGGGATTAAAAACAGACCCAGACAAAGTACGGATAATTGTCGAAATGGAGGCCCCAACGGATGTGACTGGCGTCAAATCTTTTATGGGCCACATCAGATACTACCGCCGGTTCATCAAGAACTTTGCACAAATATCATATCTGATGGATAGGCTCACGGGGAAGGGAGAGCCGTACGTTTGGACGAAGGAGCAGGAGGAAGCTCTCCAAAATTTGAAAACGCAATTGTTGGGCGCCCCAATTCTTGCCTTCCCGAATTGGGACAAAGAATTTCATGTACACGTGGATGCATCAAATTATGCCATCGGAGCCACCTTGGCTCAGGAAGGGGGGCACGGACTTGATCATCCTATATACTTCGCAAGCAGATTATTATCCAATGCGGAGAAGAATTATAGCACCACCGAGAGGGAGGCCCTCGGGATGGTCTACTCTGTTCAGAAATTCAGGCACTATCTACTTGCCACACCATTCGTCTTTTATGTGGATCACCAGGCTCTCATGTACCTCGTCAACAAAACTATTATCCAAGGAAGAGTGAGCCGATGGCTCCTTTTGCTACAAGAGTTCACATTTAAAATTGTGGTACGGCCAGGACGCAGCCATGTGATCGCAGACCAATTGTCACGAATCAAGTCTGGGGAGCCACCTGTGGGAGTAAACGACGATTTTCCGAACGCACATCTATTCCATATTGCCATACTCCCTAAGTGGTATACAAGTGTGGGAGAATATTTGTCCACAGCTCGGTGTCCTCCGGACATGCTTCCAGGAGAATGAAGAAAGCTGGTCCTTAGAAGCAGGACTTTTTCATTAATCAATGGATTGCTCTATAAGATGGGGCCAGATCAAGTACTGAGGCAATGCGTGATGGAGGAGGAAGTGCCAAGTGTGCTAAGGGAAGCCCACAAAGGACCAACGGGAGGGCACATAGGTCCTGATACAACAGCAAGGAAGGTACTTTTAGCTGGCTTATGGTGGCCAACAGTATATAATGATGCTAGAGAATGGGTGGTGGGATGTGATACTTGTCAACGTGTGGGAAAACCTCTCAAACGGGATTTTATGCCCCTCAATCCCTCCCATGCCCAGGAGCTATTCGAAAGATGGGGGCTCGATTTCGTGGGACCTCTAAAAACTAGTCGTGCCCGACGATGCCGATATATTGTGGTGGCCACGGAATATTTAACCAAATGGGTCGAAGCACGCACCTTGGCGGATAACTCAGCGTTAAGCACGGCCAAGTTCATCTATGAACAAATAATAACAAGGTATGACATTCCAATTCAATTGACGAGCGACAGAGGTGGACACTTTGTCAATTACATTACTAAGCTTCAAACCACCGAGTTCAAGATTTTTCATACATTGTCGAGTCCATATTATCCACGGGCTAATGGCCAGGCGGAGGCAACGAATAAGATTTTGGTGGGCGTTATTTATAAGTCCTGTGGAGTCGAAGGTGAGGACTGGGAGGAAAGGTTACCATCAGCCTTATGGGCTTACCGTACATCTTACAAGGTAACCACAGGGCAGACACCCTTCCAACTTATGTACGGACAAGAAGCAGTGGTACCCGCAGAATTCATGGTTCCTAGCCTACGGATAGCCATTGAAAATAAACTAGGCGACATGGAGAGCTTGAGGGAGAGACTTTATGCCTTAAATAAATTAGATGAACGTCGCCTCACGGCACAGTGGGCCACGGAGGTAGCACAACTGTGTCGCAAGGCTTGGCACGATAAACATCTCAAACGCGTTCAGTTCACCCCAGGCCAACTAGTACTGAAATATAATGGTAAGAACGAGATTAAGCCAGGCAAGTTTAAGGTAAAGTGGCTGGGGCCGTACCGGGTGCGACAGGTCGATGATAATGGAGCGATTAAACTGTGGACGCTTAACGGCAAGGAAGTCCCCGACACGATAAATGGGTCTAAACTGAAGCCCTATCACGAGCGGCGCAACACACCACCAGAAGGCCCAGAGCCCTATCACGAACGGGAAGGCCCAGAAATTTGAAAAAAAAATAAGAAATTTAAAAAATAAAATAAAAATAAATAAATAAATAATTTTAAAAAAAAAAGACATACCGCACGGTGGAAGTCCACCGGACGATGGAGTTCACCGCACGGTGGCTCCACCGAACGGTGGGAGTTCACCGCACGGTCATTTTCCTTGGTTACCCTAGCGGGTAAACAGATGAGGTTTGATGATTTAGTGTGGGATAAAATCCTCTAAAAGTACATTATATATGTGAGCATTGCATCAATATTTTGCAAGGCAGAAAACGATGTGACATTTGAGATAGTAGGCATTTAATTCAGAGTTTATATTCCCAAGCTCCTCACCTTTAAAGGAGCAACGGCGGGCTCATTCTTTCCAGGATGTTCTGAAAATTTGAAGTGTGGGAGCCAACAAAGGTTGGGTATCATAGAAGCGAATTTCACTGTTCTCACAGTCAAGAAACAACTGGCTTTCATAGGGGAGATATCAGAGAAGAGACTGAAGATTATTTTTCAAATTCATGATTCTCTGTTTTTACAGATTTTGGATCTTTTACTGGGAGAGGAATTTTTGAAAACGGAGCACAAATATCGGGTAAATGTCGATATTGTGGCAATGTTTCTGGCTTGGGGATTTGAGTTTGGTACCAAGGCGGAGGTGAATAGGGTGGCTCAAGAACGTGTTGCAGATGAGTGGGGGGAAGGACTGAATGCATTGATGGAGTTTGTCATTTTCTAGGGAAGGGGATTTGAGATGATGAAGGCTTTTGGCATGCAATGGACAAAAGGGAGGATGGCCTCAAACCGTATATAATTTGGAGCTCAAAAGGCTCAAGGGAGGACCGCAGGTCAGAAGCAGAGGTTGGGTGGAAATGTTTACTTGAATATTTGCAGGAGCGTGAGGCCATGGCACGGATTGCAATGGAGGCGAAGAAAAGGGAAGGGACTTCGGCTCCTTTGAACCCTTGGATTTCTAGATTAACGGCCTGATGATGACGGATGTCACAAACATGGAGGGGAAGAACACGGTCTTTCAGGGCTGAATGTCATTTTCCTTTTAGTTTATTTTGCTGATAAATAAACTTGTTTCTAGTTTAATGTTTGTATGGTCGGGAGCTTAAAGATAGCCATAAACAATGGCATTTTGCATTTCTATAAATACAATGAGATGGGTTGTTAATAGCCTGGTTTTGATATGGTCTGAGAGGGGTGGTATAAAGGGTGGGGTATGTAGGCATAGCATCGAATTCTGCCTTGGAGAGGCAATTTTGTAACAGCTTGTATAGGGGTGACAGAATGGATAGTATGCAGGGCAGGTGGTTTTGGCATGTACTGTAAATGTAAAGCTTTTATACTATATTAATAAAATCATATGTTCTCATCGATTTAAAAAAAAAAAGTATTGCTGCTACATGTGACTGTAATAACTGTTTGTGCCATTCCTAGAGATTGGAAACCCATTGTTTAGTAATGAACCTGCTCATGTCCTTCTTTGCAAGTCATTCTTAAGGGGTCTTAGTTACTTATAACATTTCTACCACCGCCAGGAGTGTCTATAAGTAGCCCTTACTACTTTTGACTGGTAATTTTATCTTTAGAGCACTTGGACAGAGATGGCTAATAATTCTTAAAGAATGTTTGCTAGCTGAGGCGGAGATATTCAATGGTTAATCCATACAAAAAGTGCTCTTGCTTTCAGTATTTCACAGAATAGTGAAGACCATTAATGTTTGAGCCATAGTCAAGGACAGCATGCATTAATAATTAATGATCTTGCCAAGGGATGTGTGTGCCTCAAACCTGTATTTCTTCATCACCTTCAAGGCCAGCAGAGATGATTAACATTTAAAGCATTGGTGGGACTATTTGAAACTATATTAATAAAATCATATGTTCTCATCGATTTTAAAAAAAAAAGTATTGCTGCTACATGTGACTGTAATAACTGTTTGTGCCATTCCTAGAGATTGGAAACCCATTGTTTAGTAATGAACCTGCTCATGTCCTTCTTTGCAAGTCATTCTTAAGGGGTCTTAGTTACTTGTAACATTTCTACCACCGCCAGGAGTGTCTATAAGTAGCCCTTACTACTTTTGACTAGTAATTTTGTCTTTAGAGCACTTGGACAGAGATGGCTAATAATTCTTAAAGAATGTTTGCTAGCTGAGGCGGAGATATTCAATGGTTAATCCATACAAAAAGTGCTCTTGCTTTCAGACTTTCAGTATTTCACAGAATAGTGAAGACCATTAATGTTTGAGCCACAGTCAAGGACAGCATGCATAAATAATTAATGATCTTGCCAAGGGATGTGTGTGCCTCAAACCTGTATTTCTTCATCACCTTCAAGGCCAGCAGAGATGATTAACATTTAAAGCATTGGTGGGACTATTTGATGGCAAAAGCATCCTTGGCATATGCCTCATAACTTATTGCCATTTTCTTATGAGTTTTGCAAAGAAAACTATAGGTCCAACCACTACAAAATTGCAATTGAGTTTTTAATTACATCACTTAACAGCTGCTTTTGACAAATTTTTAAGGGTTTAACAAACCAAAAAGTGTGCCTGAGCTATGTTAACCTTCATTTGAGCAGAAATAAGTTATGGCCATCAACCTTTTTGACCAATAGTATTCACTTATCCATTTTCCATTTTTTTAATGTTGAGGCAGAAAAACGTAATGGTTCAGCAATGTTAGCATTCCGATTTGTCCGTTTCAAGATAACCCAATCTGAAATGGTGTATGGTAAAAATGCTATTCAAATTATGAGGAGAAGCACCCTAACAACTAATTAAAACTAAACCTAGAGTTACTGACAAAATTTACTAGTATGTGTAATATCCCCAACGGATATTTTCCCCAAAATTTAACACAAAAATTTAACAGATAATTTCATGCAACAGATTTCCAATTATCCAACAATAATATAAATTCTGAATATAATATTGCATTTCAATCCTTCAGCAGAACAATAACAAGATCCAATCGTAAACACATAAACTACAGTCAGATTGGATAATAAGAAATAAGGATTTTAAGCACAAGTGAGATACCCATGTGATATCTCCAACAGACAATGCGTTTCCATCCGCTGCCTCCAAGCTCAAGGGTTTCCGTCCTCAAACTGGCTGAAAGGTGAAGCTTCCAAAATTTCTCCAAGAGAATTCAATAATCAAAACATAATCCAAGCATAATGCAAATGAGCTCTCTTTCTTCTTTTAAGCACAACTTGGTGACTCTTCACATTCCCTTCTTTGTTTCTTCATTTCCCTTTAAAATATCATTTTCCCACTAAAATGAATAAGGTGCTCTTATAATAATAAAGTGACATATAATAATATGAGCTTAAGTTTAATAGTCACTTTATTAATTAATCATTGAAACTTCAGGCATCAAAATTACTGATCAAATGGACTCGGATTATCATGTGTGATAGATCGTTAGAAAGGTCTCGGCGAGACGCTCCCACTCCAACACTGAAATGCCAAGATTATTGAGCTCTGTTGACTTACTATAAAGGGTGAATATCTCGAAACCCTGTGGAAACAACTCTGATTGGCCTGAAACTAGAATTACCTAGGCCAATTCTCACACTGATCCCTGCAAAGTCTGGTTAGCCCACGGGACTAAGGCAAAAATGGGCTAACGACACATCAAGATGAATGGGCCAGAAAAGGGGACATTACAGTATGCATGCTATACAAGATTTAAAAGGGGGATTTTGCATTAAAGCAAATACCTAATTGACTCAAATTTGCCCCAGATACAAATGTCGGACTATCAACAATGAAGTCTTGCAACAAGATTTTCTGATTAAGAAGGATAAACAATTCGAGCATGAACAAGCACAACTTTCCACTGGCCAAACAGAGATCATACTTTAGTTGCAGCACAAATATTTGAACCGAAACCAGATAAAGTGTTCTACTAGCTAAAGTAAAGACCAACAAATCTACATGAACAGGCAATGGTTAAACAAAAGAACATCACAGAATTATAGAAAATAAATTGCTCTGCAATATGCAAAGCCAGCACTTAATGAATTAACACATTAAAAATGTTTAACTTTTGGAGACTTTTCCCATATGGTGATTTACGCAGTAGGAGCGTTCTGGTAGTGGTGTTTGACTCTTATGTTCAAATCCCTTTCAATATAGCAAGACGGGCCAATATATTCATGAAGGTAGTTGTGAAATAATCATCAGTGCACTCGAGTGCAAACCAGGTTTAAAATCTTAAGACAGGTATGAAGCTACAGAAACTTATCAAAGACAAAAAAAGAGAATCTGAAAAACTATTTTAAAGATAACCATTCAATCAAAATTGTTCTTCTGAAATATGATCGGAGGAAATGATAATATTTCAGAATAACAGTGCATTTGTGTGAGAAGGTTTGAAATATTAAGCCTGGTGCAAACCTACACAAACTTTACCAGGCCAAAAAAATAATGAATCGGAATAATATTTTAAAAATAGCCATGTAAATGAAATTGTCATTCTGAAATATGATCGGGTGTGACTTTCAATTATTTCAGAATAACATACTGTCTCACATGTCTACCCTGTAGCTTAAAGGCAACACGAGAAAAGGGGAGATTGAAATTCTGTACCCAAAAATTGAAATCGAAATTGAAATCTCCATCCCAAACCAAAATTATAATAAGTTTGGGAACTGACTTACCTGAAGACAAAGACCCTGAGGAACACATAGCCATCGAAACCTGCATGTTGCAGGATATCAGCTTCAGTAGCCCTCCATGCCCTGACAATCCACCATGCAGATGGCACAAATCTCTCTAATACTCCTCTCTGCTTGGCTCTCTCCTCTGCTACCATGCGAGGGGCATACACAATTACATTGCCCGGCTGCTTTCTCAATACAGAGTATAAAGACCAAAGTAGAATGCACAGACCCACATTTATCCCTACGGATGTAAGCAGAGCAGAAACTATCATGTTTACCCTCCTGTTTCTCTTTCAATCCAATTCAACTCAACTCAATTCAACAAATCCAATTCGGGAATGCTTATTTGTGCGTCGGTCATTTTCCCCACCAGTCTCAGCAGTTACTGTGAAGTTCTGAACAAATTACCAAACTTCAGGTCTGATGCATCATAAAAAAAAAAAAATTGCTCCAGCGGCCTCTGTGAAGTCTAAAATATGGGTACTGGGTACTTTACGAGAAGTTTTTTTATTTAATAACTACTATCGAGTTTAGATCAAATTACAGCACATTGCATGTTACGCCATTTGAAAGTACTGATTCAGAAAGCATCAAGAAAACTGGATAATCGATTTGATGTGAGCATCGAACTTTTGACTCGGGAAACTGTATTGTGAAGTATAGAACATTGGGAGACGGGTTTTCGGTGTACAAGAAAGTTCGGATTCTGCGTGTACACTGAAGTTACGATTAAATTACGCTCCTCCGGCTCGACGAATTGATTATGGCTCAAACTTTTCTTGATCTGAAGGTTCACACCTAACAGTCCTGTTCTGTCTTCGAGATTTGAAATGGTTTGGTCGATTAAACTATAATTATTTTATCCAAAATATAATTTCAACGATGGAGTAGTGACAGCCCTGCCCACAGGCAACCGCCATTTGTTTTATAACTATCTTTAGTACCTATCATATATTAGTTTTCATACCCCTCTTGATTTGATTGATATCTCTACACCTGTCCGAAATTACCTTTTGATGGGGCCATATTCTGCAACCATGCATTATCTTTCCCAACTTGAAAAAAAGTTTAAAGATGGAATGATTACCATTGTCCTAATAGAAGAATAGGGAAATATTAGATTTGAAAAGGATAAGAGGTCACAATACAAGCAAGACTTATATACATAAGATTATAAGATTAAAAATTATAATAAAATAAGTGTTCAAAAGAGTTGTGAGAAAGACTAGAGAAATATCTAATTGAAAATCAAGACTTATCTACATAAGATTATAAGATTAAAAATTATAGTAAAATAAGTGTTCAAAAGAGTTGTGAGAAAGACTAGAAAAATATCTAATTGAAAATGATAGAGGTGACAATATAAGCAATTAAATAAAAATCATAAGACTAAACTTATATACATAAGATTATAAGAGCAATTAGTAATAAGATAATATACCAGTAAAATTATATAAAAATTTATAGATTACAAATTTAGATAGTCATTTCAAACAATTCAATAGCATATGTGTTTATAATAGGAACAGTAGTCTTTTCATAGAATTAAATGATTTTCATTTTGAGTTATTCTAAGTGATAGGTAGCTTATTTATTCATCTCTATCATTATTATAATTGTGATGCAATTTGGAAGGTTTATCTAGCATTTGCACCTTGGTATGCAATGGGTACGCGAAGAGGTATGGAAAGTCAATTAGAGAATATTTCAACATAAACCCATAAATAGCACTTGTTTCCTTGTGTTAATTATTGCATGCCCAATATATGCTATGACATTGTCAATGGCCCTAATAATTGCATAAATTGAAACTTTGTATACTATCTTGCAAATTAAAAATATAATCAATTACAAGTCAAATTTTACCCATGTCCATTGACATCATTTCCTATTAAGATATTTGATTCTCAAACAACAATTTGAGAATGTTATATTTCTTAGAAAAAGGGGTGTGAAATAGTCAAACAATAAGAAAATATATATTGAGTATAGGTGATTTTGTTGTGCAAAAGTCTTAAGACTTTTCTTATAGCCTTTTATATAGATTATAATATTTATTAGTACATTATTAGTTAGATTTTAAAGAATAAGAAAAGACATATCAAAGTAACAAACATTATCTTATTTTAACCTTGAATTCAACATGAGAATTTGTATAAAAGAAAGATCAATCATGAAATAAATCCTATTCTTTAATTTATTAATAGTCATGATTATTTGCTAATAAATAAAAATTTATACGACTATATTTAATTGATATATTTTATCTAAGATATTTATAATCTACAATTAATAGATATTTTCAATCATGTTGTTATCCTAATCATTTGTTTACAAAGTTCAATTAATTGTCACTAGCCAATGTGACTGTAATAATCATGTTCTATGAGAGATTGCCAATAAAAGTGGTAGGGGCTCAACTTTCCTCTATCCTTTATAGTTCAGGTAAAATATCACATGTAACCTATAATAATTTTATTTGGATGTAGAAATTAAAGTTATGGAAATTCCTACAATATGCAAAAACAAGACAATTGCTTCCTCCTACAACCAATAATTTGATGCAAACTATTCTCACCTATATAAATTTTCTCCTCCTATTACAAATATAACATGAGCTTATTATTATTGTTAATGGAGTTTGATTATCATATTGATTTACTAGTTTTATGATTGACTTATGAAATAAAATAATTTAAAATGACAACCTACAAAATATCTTATAGAATATTTAAAATATTCTTAAATGTAATTAAAAAAATAAATTATAATTAAAGAAATAGTATCTTATAACTGGATACAAGTAGTAGAATTAAATGAAGTCCCCTCCAAGGATAACTCATACACATGGTTCAATAGAAGGCAAGGCATTGCCCAAATAGCAGAAAAACTAGATAGGTTTTTTATCCATGGCAGTCATCCTTCTTCAATTTCTCATATGATTTATGAAACCCTTCCTTACTCATGCTCTGATCACTTCCCCATTCTTCTCACTATAATTATGGTTAACCCCCCAAGAAGAACCCTTTCAAAGAAAAAATGTGGTTCAAAGACCCAAACCTAATGGACCTACTAGAACAATGGTGGACTTCCCTTGTAGTAGAAGGATAAAAAATGTACAAAATAACCTAGAAACTTAAATTTATCAAGATTAACTTAATTCAATGGAATAAACACCATTTTGGTAACATTTTTGACCTCAAAAGAGACACTGAGGAAGCCTTATCAAATATAAACCAGGTAATCTTAACAAAAGGGATGGATGAAAATATATACCATCGGGAAAAAAGTCTAAGATTAAAGTTAGAAGCTATCCTTGCTAAGGAAGAAATATATTGGCGACAAAAATCTAGAGAATCCTGGCTGAGGGAAGGAGACAAGAATATGAATTTTTTTCACAACAGCACTACGATCAAAAGATCAATTAATACTATAACCCAGATTAACTCAAGGAAAGGGAAAGTGTTGGAATCAAATAAGAACATCACCCAGGAAGCCTTGGAATATTTTAAATTTATCCTAAATGAGGAATCTTCAAGCTTTGATCAATCTAAGTTTCTAGAAAATATCCCTAAGATTATATCTGAGCATGATAACAAGATTCTTCTTAAAAAATTCTCTAAGGAAGAGGTAACTAAGGTACTGTTTAAAATGAACCCAGACAAAGCCCCGGGGCCGGATGGCTTCCCAACTTTTTTCTTCCAAAAATGTTGGCACTTCATGGGAGATGAAATTACATATGCCCTTGAAAGTTTGCGAAACTCTGGAAGTCTCCTAAAAGAACGTAACTATACTTTCCTAGTTCTTATTCCTAAACTTAGTCCATGCAATGGGTTTCAGGACTACAGACCTATAGCTCTCTGCAATACTATTTATAAACTCTTTACTAAAACTTTAGCATCTTGTTTACAACAATTCCTTCCCCGGTTGATCAGCAAAGAAAAATCAGGATTTGTCTTGGGGAGATCTATTTATGATGAAATGATAATAGCTCAAGAAACCATTCACACTTTAAAACTAAGTGGGCAACCAGGAATGCTGATTAAATTGGATATCAGCAAAGCCTATGATAAGGTCAATTGGAGATTCCTGTGTAGATACCTGAAGGCATTTGGCTTTGCCAATTCCTGGATCAACTTAATTTATGAATGCATCTCTACACCAAAAGTCTCAGTGCTAGTTAATGGAACACCAGAAGGCTTCTTCTCCCCCTCTAGAGGGATTAGACAAGGAGACCCCATCTCTCCCTTTCTCTTTATACTACTCTCAAAAGCCCTAGGAAGATACCTCAAACTCCTCAAATCAAAATCCTCCCTTAAGGGACTGAAGATCTCAAACAATAATCATTCTAAAACCCACCAAGAATTTTTCGATGACACCTTATTATATGGAGAAGACACCATTCAAGAAGCAAAAATTTTGAATGTTGCACTCAAAGATTATATGAAAGTATCGGGCCAAGAAATTAACAAAAGGAAATCAGAGATTTTCTTTTTTAACACAGCTCCAAAGATTCAAAAGATAATTAGCTCAACCCTTAATATTAAAATAGGCTCCTTACCAAGTAAGTATTTAGGATTCCAACTCAATGATCAATCCAAAACTACAAAAATATGGGACCCCCTCATTGACAAGATTAAAAACAAAATCCACTCATGGAAAGGGAAATGGCTTTCAACAGCAGGTAGAACCATGATGCTTAAATCTGTTCTAACTAGTATGCCCATATACCAACTATCCTTACAAGATATTCCCACTAGCTCTGAGAAGTATTTGAATAAAATCCTAAAATATTTCTTTTGGCAAGGATCACACCCTAAAAAGAAGTTCAATTTAATGGCTTGGGATAAAATCTACCAACCTAAGGAAGCTAGAGGTCTAGGAATTCACAATATCAGACTACAAGCTCTTGCACTAGAGGCAGAGTCAATTTGGAGAATGATACACCAACCTGAGTTTGCCTGGGTAAGATCCCTCTCCAACAAATATCTCAATGCCTCGGATCCTCTCAGCATCCTCATAACCAAATCCCCCCTTTAAGGCTCAGGGGTTTGGAATTTCATGCTTAAATGTAGATTTATTATCTTCAACAATGTCACTTGGCAAGCAGCCAATGGTAAGAAAGTTAGATTTTGGACAGACTCATGGGAAGGATAACCCCCTCTTAGCAAAAAACCTGAGTTGGCCCTTCCTATGTCTATCTTAACTAAGGAAGTTGAAACCTTCTTAATAGATTACTGGGAAGAGGATCCTACTTCGCCCAAAGGTTGGAAATGGAAGAACCTTAAAAACTTTAATATTCCCCAAGAAGACTTATCTATCATTGAAAATATCTTATCCACAAGATCCTTTTCCCTCTCCTCGGCTAAAGAAAAACTCATCTAGAATGGATCTAAAACAAGGGAGTATAATACCAAAGACGGTTATAACTACCTCTCCCAAAAGTATACACAAACTTTGAAATCCCTACCAATTAACCTCTGTCGAAACCAATTATGCCTACCTAAAGCTAGAATCTTCACATGGCTAGCAATATAGAACAAAATCCTAATTGCTGACAAAATTTTAAAAATTGGCTATATGGGCCCTTCAAGATGCACTTTATGTAAAGAAGAGGAGGAATCCCCTGACCACATCTTTCTACACTGTAAGTTCTCTCATAAAATATGGATATGGTTCTATAAGAAGATGAACTTATCAATGGTTCCTAATGAAACTATCTTGCAACACCTTGTAGCCTGGCCAAGGTTCCACTATGATAATATCTTTAAGGGCCTATGGACTATCTCCCCATCCATCATCATCTGGGAAATATGGAAGGAAAGAAATAGGAGAATCTTCAAAGGAAAAGAAATGTTATGTGAACAACTTACTCAAAAAATAGAAGCTTCAATAATTAAAACTCTAAATAGTAAACTCTATGAAACTAATACCCAAATGTCATCCTGGGATGGGGCAATGTGAAATAAATGGATTGGACTTAGAATTCCTCCTTTTATGGGTAAAGGAGAAAACTCCAATAAATCTCTCAGGGAAAACTGCAATTGGGCTCCACTTGAAGAAGGATGGGTTAAACTCAATTTTGATGGAGCATCCAAAGGGAACCCAGGTATAGCGGGAATAGGCGCATGTATTCGGGATGAATCTGACAAAATTTTAGTTGATTTCTCCCAGCATATAGAGATTACTACAAATAATATTGTGGAATTTAAAGCCCTCATAAAGGGACTTTGGCTATGTAACCGCTTTAATTTCCATAAGGTTGCAATAGAAGGGGACTCATCCATTGTCATTAATGCTTTACGTAACTAGTCTACCCCTAACTAGAAACTATCTAGCCTCCTCAATCAGGCTCTTGATTGAATTAGTACACTTGAATTAATAACTTTCAATCATATATTTTGAGAAGGTAACACTATGGTAGACTCGCTGGCAAACCAAGGAGCTGATGGAACCAATAAACTCCAAAGTTTCTTATAAATAACAACCATGCCTCACCTCGGTCAGAATCCATCATTCCTCTCCCGTCGTTTTCTCTGAGCTCCCTTTCACTAACTTAATGGCCTCTTCCCAATAACTAACAATTGATCAAATCTTTTCTCTGATCTCTCTCAGTGAGATCACAGAATTAACGTGATCTAACATGTGATCAGGAGCCTTTATTGGATTAGGGGTCACCTAGGTTATTTAACCTTCAACCCATACCTGGCCACCTTCGTCACTTAGCTACAACTGATTAATTTAGCAATTGGATACCCCCATTAAATTGCGCTGCAACTCCAGGCTCATGGCCTTTGAAGAACCCATTAAGGTGGAAAGAATTAGGTTAATGTTGAAAAGATTCAATAAGCTAGTAATCTGGGCAGTAATGAGGGTTCTAGGAGATCAGTATATCCACTGCCCTAAACGATGAAGGTCTAATTGTGTCATCGTAGAAAGTTTTGCAACAATAGCCTATCATGTCTACAGTGACAATGATCTTATCATAGATCTCTGTGAGAAAATATTTTCCTCTGAACTTCAGAGTGGCCTTGATGAGGCAATGTGGAATATTAGAGGAGATTTCACCATTCCCCTAGCAGATAACTATGGGATGCTTTATGGTAGAGGCAAGGAGGTTCCTACTTACCCCATCATTTTCACAGAAGATGATGAGGGTTTTTAAGCCACCCGCCCCATCTTTGAAAGGAATCTACGTTTCTTGGCTTACTACATGGTGTCCTGGACCCTGTCAACCCCATCTGGGATGAAGAATACTTCAATGATGATGATGTCCTTGAGGATGAGGCCCTGGAAGTAGTAGTTGAAGAAAATAGGGAGAAGTTCAAGGAAGACTCTGACTAGCTAGACGTGGGACAACTTGTTTCCTTACTTAGCTATTTAAATAGGCAGTATAATCATATGCTTTAGTACATCTCTAAACTGCTTTCAGTAAAACTCATAGCCTATAATTTTAGTAGAAGGACATATCGTATAACTCTTTTTAACTCTTTTTATTATACTAAAAGACTAAACATACTTTAAATATCAGCTGATGAAACTAACAGTAAGAGCAAGGCGATTATTTTGTATTTAGATTATTTGTCCTTGATGTCTCCTAACCCACAGGGAAAGACCACCGCATGATGGAAAAGAGCACATGAGGTAAAATGATGAGTTTCTTTAATACTAATCTAAATGTCGGTAAGCATCGACATCATTGACAATAGACTGGGAAGGATAAACAGTTCCTGATTGAAGTGATACTCTTCTCAAAAACACACGAGGACAACCTTAGCAAATTAGCAAATCTCTCTTCATAATTAATCTATAATAAAATACTGTGTTATGGTTTGCAAGATAGCAAACGTATTGAAAGAAAACTGTAATTATAATAAGAAAGATGGAATACCATCGTTAAAGTTGTAAAAGAAGGTATGCCTTCTTAAAAGACCCTTAAAAAGGGCATCTGTAATGTATACAGGACTTTGGTCCCGGGCTACACCGGGGTTTTTTCTTAGCCCTGTTCTTTTCCCCCGGTGCCTGCAATTGAACAGGGGAAAACTTATGTAAAATTCTCTGATAATATAATATATGGGCATTTGCCTTTTACTGATCAAAAAAAAAATCTTATAATTGTAGAAGTAAAAGTAAATATGAAGATAAGTATATATAAATAAATATATAGCAATTATAAATTTTAATGTTTAAAAATATTTTTGATTTTAGAAAAAAAAATATAAATTCTAATAATTAAATATATAGTAAATACGTAAGAATAATTTTAGAATGATTAAATATTATTTCTTCTAATATTTTTGTTAAAGGAAACACCAAATTCAAAACACAATAAATTGTTTTAAAATTTAGAAGAAGAAAACAAATCAAAGGTGTTAATACATGTAAAATATATTTATATTAAAATTCAAATATTAATAAAAATTTAAAAAATAATAAATAATTAAATAAAAATAAAACTTAATAATAATAAACTTATTGATTAACATGTAATATATTTATCCAAAAAAATAGGGAGGAAATAATGGGGAAGTCTTAACACCTAACCAGAATACCTGTATGAGGAAAGGAATAAATTTGTTACACTTCATAATCAGATTTGATAATAAACCTTCACTATGAGTGTGTCCTCTTAAAATTCTCGTGTACTAATAGGTAGTCAGTTTATGGACTTAATTTATGGGCTTAAGCCAGCTACAGAGAAGCTAAAGATAAAGAGGAGTGCTCAAATAATAAGGTTTATAATAATAAGAACAACACCAGAGAGACATGCAAATTATCATCAAAAATTTTAAGAGATCATAGTATGCCAACGGTGTCCAAAAGGTTCAAATTATCCATTTGAACCTTAATAAGTCTTAATTGAAGGTTACCTAATTCCCTCCAAAGTATTGTAGCCTTGATAATCTCTTATTTGAAAATCACAGACATATCTATGTTGTTTCCATGATTAGAGAATAACAAGGGTACAATATCTTAAAGAAAAAAAGGTAATGAATATGAGATATAAAAAAAAAGGGGATTGGAAGAACTCAATCTTTTAAATATGATATATGATCAACACTAGATCTCATATTCTTTTCTTTATGTATCAACAATGTAATGTTTTCAAATAATTCTAACACTATCAATAGTAATGGATTAGGAAACTTGATAACACGGTATGGTAAGTCAAGTTTGCATTTGCAATCTAGAAATTTGATTTCATAGATACAATATAAATCAAAAGAACATGTAAAAAGAAAACTTAACAAGTGTATAATTTATAAGGAATTAAGTCATGACCTTATTTTCCTTTTTTTAGAAATAACATTACTAATGAATGATCTTAGCCAAACGATGGGAAAGTTTTACAGGTTGCCGGAGAAATATGAAACTTTCAAGAGAAAGGAATACCAAATCCTATGCATCAATAGCAAGGCCAAAGAAGGAATGAGGAAATATCATAGATATCTCATGGGATAGCCAACAAAGAAAGGAACTCAAATACCATATCAAGGTCTCTCTATTAAAATTGTTAAAGGACAGTACGCCCTTATTTCTATTATATTGTAAAAATGGTATTAAAAAGGTGAATATTTTTTAATTTTGGGGCAAGGCCAGAGGTTTTCTCCTCCCAGCTCTTTCCTATTAGCGCCCCTAGTGAGCTGGGATGTAAATAGGTTTTAAAAATAATAAAATTATTTGGTCATTGGCCTATTGCCTATAAAAAAAAATGTAATATATGTATTATAAATAATATAAATTTCACTCATAAAACCCGGGCATTTTTTAAGAAGGCTAATATTCAGGACAAAAGAATTAACTTCTCATTCGAATCATTTCCAATCCAAAATCCAGCCAATGGAATTTTTTATTTTATTTTTATGGTATGGGGTTTCATACATAAAATAGTAAAAACTAAATAATGATGATGACGTATGCATCTCACACATTTCAAAATATGCACCACTTTGATTAACGATACTATTTGATTGAATGATCCCATTCAATGCAATCATCTTGCACCTTTCTACATAAATGTGGACGGTTGATCTGGCAAGTCAGCTCATGCAGATCAAATATGAAATACCTTCGACGTAATAATGTTATTCTTGATTAAGTTTGTGTAAATCCAAATTTTACTACATATCTTAATTCCTTTCATTATTGATTCCCAAAAAAATTATAATGGCCTCCAAACATGTTAATCATTACACTATATTGGATTTGTAAGTGACAATGTAATCCAAGTATCTTCCATAGTCATAGATTTGATCTCTATATTTTATAAATTTAAAAACTCAAGTCCTCACATTGCCAAGTATGTTACTAACCAATATGAGTTGGTCTACCATACATTCGTGTTGATTTGTGGGCTAGGTTGTTGTCATAATTCCTTTGAAATCGTCTAGGACTCATTAAAAGGAGCATACAAAGATTTTATGCTCTGGAGTAGTGACAACCCTGCCTACAAGCAATTGTCATTTGCCTTATAACTATCTCTAGTACCATCAGATGTTAGATTTTATGCCCCCTATTGATTTGATTTATATCTCTATATGTGTCCCAGAGTAATTTTTGATGTGGCCATCCTCCTAATGCAAAAGGTTTAAAGATGGAATATATGATTTTCATTGTCAATTATACATGCTTCGACATTACACTTTTATTTTTGAAATGTTTGAAAATTATATTAAATAAATAGTCAAAATAGTTGTGAGAAGAATAGACAAAAAATTAAAATCGATATAGCTCCTAATACAAGTAATTAAACAAAAATTAGAAAATTAAACTTATATGCATAAGATCATAAGAAGAATTAATAATAAGATAATACACCAATAAAATTGTCTATAGATTTATTGATTACAAATTATAGATCAATAACAAGGGTTTGTACCACACAAATGTCCTAATGGGTACGGGCATTGAGTGGTGGGCATAACAACTAAGTCGAAGCTACATGTATATGCATGTGTTTGCATCTTTGTGTGACAATTATTTTTTGCCTTCTACAATTGGTGTGTTGATTTTCTTGGCTTCCTTTGGCTCCAATTTAACTCTTTGTCCAAACTTTTGAGTTATCATTATTTATTCTTATGTGCTTTGATTTTTTCCTTTTGTTTGATAGGATTCAAGGGGACCCTAGTAGTCCCTTATCTTTTACTTTCAAAGAAGTTGTTTAAGTAGATAATTTTCTATATCGCTCTTCCCATTTCTTTAGCATAACCAAATCACAATATCATTCCACTTACATTTATCTTATTTTATCCTATCCATCTTACACATTTGACATCCATTTCCCTATCTATTTATATGTCTTACCTTGCATTTAATCGATAGGGTAGCTTGCATATAATTTCATCTATTCGCATTTACACTTTTTTGCACACATATCACATCTATTTTTGAGAGTTTGACCCAAAGTCAATTTTTAGCCAATCTCTCAAGGGGGCACTCATCCATCCTTCTAGATCCTAGTATCATTTTTCTCTGAAATGACATCATAAAAAACACTGTCTCAAAGAGGAAAAAATGTAGAAAACCAAAATTAACTATACATTTTTGTCATGTCATTCCTAACATTATTTCTCTATCATTTATTAATCAAATAATTTTAAATTATTTAATTAAGCTAATTTTTCTCTAATAGTTAAATATTTTTTAATAATTTAATTATTTCATTACCTTCTTCTATCTAGAATTAATCAAATAAAAATATTTAATTAATTTTATCATTTTGTTCAATTACTAATTAAATAATTTTATTATATAATTATTTTCCCTCTTCTAATCATGTAATTAAAAAAAAAAATTAGCTTATACTTCTCTCTCAAATTAAATAAATTTAAATAATTTATAAAAAAATATGTGATAAATATAAATAAGACCTTCACTCATTTATTTCTCCCTAACTAGCATTATTATCAAGAGCACTACTAGAACTTTTGAGCACCTGCATTGTAGTCAAATTATCATGCATTCTCAATAAAGAGCTAGCAACTATCAAGGTTTATCAACCATATATCTTTCATTACCATATCATTATGCAATCATGGTTATGGTATTTTGGAAAGTAGACCACATATCAAAGCATTTGAAAGTAAATCTCAAGCAATGACATAATCTCTTAACGTTTTTGTGTTTGTATTATTGTTTATCATTTGATTTGTTCATAGATCTTAGGCTTCATTTAGTGATTGTGTGGATTGTGAGTGTGGATCATGCATTACAATTATTTCCTTGTGATTCGCATTAATAATTAAGTAGTTTTCAATTGTCCAATTATTTCATTAGCTTTTACTATCTATAATTAATTAAGTAATTTTACCATTTTATTGCATTATATAATTATTTTCCCTCTTCTAATCATGTGATTTTAAAAAAAATAGCTAACACTTCCCTCTCAATTTAAATAAATTTAAAGAATTTATCAAAAATTATGTGATAAATATAAATAAGACCTTCACTCATTTATTTCTCCCTAACTAGCATTATTATAAAGAGCACTACTAGAGCTTTTGAGCACCTGCATTGTAGTCAAATTATCATGCATTCTCAATAAAGAGCTAGCAACTATCAAGGATTTATCAACCATATATCTTTCATTACCATATCATTATGCAATCATGGTTATGGTATTTTGGAAAGTAGACCACATATCAAAGCATTTAAAAGTAAATCTCAAGCAATGACGGAATCTCCTAAGGTCTTTGTGTTTGTATTATTATTTATCATTTGATTTGTTCATAGATCTTAGGCTTCATTTAGTGATTGTGTAGATTGTGAGTGTGGATCGTGCATTGCAATTATTTCCTTGTGATTCACATTAATAATTAAATAGTTTTCAATTGTCCAATTATTTCATTAGCTTTTACTATCTATAATTAATTAAGTAATTTCACCATTTTATTGCATTATCAATTAAGTAATTTCATTATCAATTATTTTTTCTTATGATTAAATAATTTTCAAAAATTATTTTAATTAACTAACATTTCCCTCTCAATTTTTTTTAAATTTTTTTTAAAATTTCCCACCTTAAATAAATAAAATTAATATTTTAATTATTTCCTATGTGCATTTACACCTTACATTATCATTCCATCTCATCAATTCATGTGCATTATACGTCATAGCTTCTCTTCTTTTATTCTCAACCATTGATCTTGTCATTTACTCTCTACCATTGATAAAATGTTATGCAAGATGTATAAATAAGACCTTCATGTTGGAAATAATGGAATGGTGTACGGAGAGGGGAGGGGTGAATCAGTACCCTCAAAACTTTTATCAATTAACCTTTATCCTTTTGTAATCAATACATTGTATTACCAATCATATCTGTTATTCTATTTGTGTGTATGTAACATCAATTCATAATTCAATAAGCATGTAAAAAATTCATAGAAGCATTCATGAAATGTATAAACACATGACACAAGATTTGGTAATGCGAAAAACCCTTGTTAGAAGGTAAAAACCGCGGTGGGGATGAAACCCACAAAGCTTCACTGTCTGCAGAATGGAAGGGGTCGATTAAGGCTTACAATTTGATCACTTCTGATGATCTACCTTGTTAGGAGTATTATGTGGAGATTGGTTAAGGTCTACTCTGTTAAGAGCTTTAGCAACACTGTTTAGTGTGCACTCGACTAAGAGATTTATTTAAAGGATTGTTAAATCCACCTTTCTTGAAAGGATTTCTTCTATTTGCTACACTTGTTAGAATGTAGACAAAAATATTTAGTGACCTGAGTGTATGCAATCTAAAATTGTTGATTACATATCCATTAATGATTACAAGTATAATGTATCACTTATTGTGATTGATCAATACCTATGTTGCTCGGTAGCCTTGAATCTGGTTCTTGATAACCTAATTCATCTTTTGTTATTCTTGCTTGAAACTCTTATTTTGATCCATAGATGTTCTCCTTGGCTACTATCATCCTCACATCCCATTTGAAATGAATGATTACACATTTATTTATACAATAGATTGACATATTTTAGTTTCACATATTACAAAGATAACTCTATGTTCAAAGGTTTACAACTTGACCTTGATCTCCTAGTTTGCATGTTTTCAATCAATTAGACTGATTAAAACAATTACAATTCTTGTCCCATAAGAAATGGTTTTAAATCAAATCAAAATGCTAAATATAAAACTTAAGTGTTTTATCTGACGGGGAAGTCAGATCCACATTTCTCTAGATTTAACTAACTTTCGGTGTCTGATGCTCAGGTTGCTCTGTTGTTAGTCTGTCAATGTTCCTTCTGTGAGCTATCTGTCAGGTTCCCTTGCTCTGTCAGGTTCCTCTACTTTTCTGCTCTGTCGATTTTCACTTCAACATTTTCAGGTTGAACAATGCAAATTGTGTCGGGTGTCTCTTGTGATTTGTCTTATCAGGTTTCTCTTGAACCTAGCACATTTGGTGACCTTTGTTATTTGTACTTTCAGTTTGTACTAAAAGTTTGTCTTTCAGTGATGGTTCAAAAATTGTTTTCCCTTTGCATATACTAATGGAAAAATATAATGTCTTCAATCTTCCCCTTTGACATTAGTATCAAAAACTGATATGTGAAAAATACTAAACTGTGTAGTATGTACACCATGTGTTTTCCTTGTCATTTATGACTCCCCCTATGTATATGTCGGTATAGTATATGTATGTACATGTACACTTGTCTTTCTACTATACTCCCTTTTCACCTTATCTTCATATCATTCTTCCCCTTTTTACTGCTATACATATCATTCTTCCCAAATGTACATATCATTTTCCCCCTTTTTTGATAGTAAGGGAAAAGGTGTATAGTTACAACTTATCAAAAATATGGAATAGGAATTCTTCATTTCTTCCATCAGTTTCTCCTATTTCTCCTTTAGGTGTTCAAGAGTAATTTTCTCTAGTGTGATTCGGGCATGCATATTATAGATGTTGTCTGCTACAAACATCTCTGGGGTGGCAATTAACTGTCTTGCCGAAATCATGTGATGTTGCAGAAGTGTAAGATGTGGTAGCATTAGAGCTTGTAGCTTGTTAACCTCATCTCTAAACTTGGTTTCTACTTCTATAATTTCCTGTCTCAACCTTCTAGAATTCATAATCTTTTCCAAATGCATCTTGATTGCATTTTCATTTTTGGTTAGACTATGTGCACTTGTATTTAGATCAGAATCTATTTGTGCAATCTTATCACTATTTTCCTTAGTGATTTTCTCTAAAGTGCACAACTTTTGTATTAAGGAAATAACTTCAAAAATTATTGGATCTAATTCATCTGCAAGCTCTGAAAGCTTTACTTTGTTCACTGCCACTTCTTTGCTGATCTTTTCTGTCAATTTGTATTGATATTTTTGTTCTGCTCATTCTTTAATGGCTTTTTCTGCATCCACATTCTGAGATGTGATGGCCTTGGTCAAAATAGAAAGTTGATCAAGGATGGGGGCATTTTGATCAACATCTATGTCAAGGACTATTTGTGTCAATATATCCCTTGTAGTTTCTAACACTATGGATTCTTTGTGCTCTTTCCTTAGCTTTTCTTGCATAGCTTTCCTTTGACATATTTCTCCATACTCTTTGAGAGATTCAAAATCCAATATAGAAGGGTCACACTTCGGTATCTCAATGATTTCATCCAGTGATACCTTCAACTTGGACTTCTTTGTCTTCTTCTTCTGCTTGGATGATGAGTGGGAAGCACTTGAATGTACTACCAAAGCAAGATCCTTTTCTTTGTCAGATGTGCTAGATGAAGGATTTTGTGGTGTTGTGTCTTTTTCCCGATGCTCGATATCTGCCTGTCGGTTGGTAGTGGATGTCTCCACATCAAACTTTGGTTTATCTGCAGCATCTCCTTTGGTATCCTTAGGAGTATCATCTTCTTTCTTCTCTTATGTACCTTTTTCTTTCTTCCCTTCATATGTTTCTTATTGTGCTCCATCTATGACATTTTGGGCATCAGTTGTATCTTTTGTTTATCATTACCCTTATCATTAGGTATGCTTGCATCATACTAAAGCGAGTTGTCCTTTTGTGACATTATGTTAATAGCTTGTATTAACAATGGCATTTGGTCTGGTATGTTCACCTGTGAAGCATCTCTAGTTGTGTCATGTTCGTCGGTTTGGACTGGGACAACAGTGACATCTTCATCTTTTTGTATTTCATCTGCAGGATCTCCTCCGGTAATACCAATGATAGTATTATCCGGCCATTTTTCATCTGCAGTGTCCATATCCTTGTTACTTATTGTGTTCAATGCTGCTTCATTTACATACTCATCATCAGTTATAGTAATGTGCTTTGGGCTTAGTTTAGCCCAATCTTCAGCATTGTGTGGTTTTCGGTAAGAGCTAAGTGTGGCTCGGGACTTGTGTCCTTTTTAGGTACACCAAGTATCTTTCTCCAATCATCTTCACTTTTTTTGTCTAGCTCAATTAGATGTCCCTTTAGCACATCATAGGCTCTTAGCTTTGGTGAGAACCTGTTGGAATGTTTCTCCATCATTTCTTTAATCTCTTCCATCTTAGATTCAGGTGGCATGACTGAAACTAGGGCTCTTTCCCTTATTTGTTTCTCTTCCTTTAAAGCATATGTCCACCTAGATGAGAGTCTCTTTAGAAGTTCTTTAGTAATTTTGTCTTCAAACTGTATTGGAACATATTTGAATATGCTCATCATTGTGATAATTGCTTCCTCTATCTTATTTTGATCCTCGGGATCCAAAGTTAGCCATTTCCTAATCTTAGGATCTGTGATTGAACCTGACTTGATGGTAGCTTCACATACCTCATCAATGGTGGTAGGGAACTTATGTTTAACATGGTGTTCATCTTGTTCAGTGTCCTCTATGTCTTCCTTAGTTCTAATGAACTTTCTTCTTTTTGTTGGTCCCTTTTTCCTTGTTTGAGGCTTTCTTTTTATAGGTCCTTACTTGACCTTTCTTGATTGGTGAAGGACTTGCATCCTTTGCTGTCTGAATTTTGTCCTAGATGTAGCAATAGTCCTAGGCTTCTTTGGGGGTTATGCATCAGACTCTGTGGATTCTGATTCACTCACCTTTTTAGCTTCACCGACACGCGACTGACCCTTGGTTTCTTCTGTCTGTTTTGTTTCCTCTTCATTTACCGACAATTTTTTCTTTAAAGTCTTAACCATTTTGTCCTTCCTATCAATATTTTTCACAACTAAGCCATTTTTTATCCTTTCCTTGGCTTCCTCATAAGTTCCAAACTTAGGTTGTGATTTTTCTGATGGTTCATTTATCAATGCCTCAATAACATTTTTTGCTTGATCTATGTTAACCTCATAGTCAAGCGGTGCCAGCCATGTTGTCCTTGGTACAACTAGCTTGAAATAGGTGTAATCAGTGTCCACCATAAAATATATTTCAGTCTTGTACTTTTCTACCAGTGGTTCTGGTATCCTCACTCTCTTCTGCATTCTGTCTTTGAATCCAACGAAGTATTCATTCATGACTGATTCAAAATGATCTCTGAGTGATTTGATGAATTCACTAATCTATGTGGTCACTGGTCAAGTAGTGTCCCATTTGACATTTCCAATAGATGGGAATGATTCTTGAAAATAGAAAAATATGCACATAATGAGTGAACCAAACTTACATGAGTTAGACTTTGCAGTCCTGATTGTCTTCATGTTCTCATCTAATTGCCTCAGCAGAAGTTCTGAAAGATCTAACTGCGGTCCCTTCTTGACAATTTTGTATGTTGTATCCATTGCTCTAGATGCAATACTGTTCATCCTATTAGCCCGAAAGAATTTGTATCCTAAGACACATGCTCCAAATTTCCTTTCATCATCGTTGATGGTGGATACCTTTAATCCTCTTTCATCCCATGCTTCTCCTGTGTTCTTTTCATTGTCAGTTTGAGGAGGGTGCTTTAGTGCCTTTACTTTATTATTTATTGGATAACCGGTAACAACATGTATAACATCCCTGGTTGTTAGTTTTAGCTCATCTAGTCATTTCTTTCATTCATGTACTATGCTCAGTACTAACCGAATCCATTCGGTCTTGAATTCCTTTGGGAATAATAAGGCATGTGTGAGCCCTTTCACTTCAATGTGCTTATTTTCTTATTTGATTGTTCCATCATCATTTAAAATATTTTTGTAAGCTTTCTCAACTTCCAGTTCTCCTATTTCTGCATCTTGTAGTGTATATATGCTCTAATGTCTTCAACGAGTAAAACCCTAGCTAGTATACTAGAGAATGCACCAGCGTTGTCGGGTTGTGAAGCAAACTCAGGACAAATCTTGTAATGAGGTTCTTCACAAGTTGCACTCTTGATTAGATTTACCTTATTCTTCTTTGCATTCTTGAGCTTGGAGGTTCTTGAAGTAGTTACCATTGTTTCAGAATTTAGGCCTTTTTCCCATAAAAGAAAACAGAGTTCTTGGTGAATGTTTTTACTTGCTTCAACCTTCTGTGACTATTGGGAATATTTCTAAGTATTGTGAACATGGTTGAGGTCTCTCTATAATCTTGTCGCTTCATGCTCTAGTTTTTCTCTGCTTCTTCGCTCAAATCGCTTTGTGAATAATGAACTCTTTCGTCGACTATTTATAGACTTTTTCCCTAAGTCGTGTCATAAATGCTCACTCACTTCTCGGTGTTTGAAGACAGAGTTGTTGGGTAGCATACATACTTCATTATCGGTGAGAATGTGATGCTCGGGCTAGGTGTCAACTCATTTGACTATTTACCAAAGGATCTCGGTATATGGCGAAGACAACATTGTATTTTTACATGATTACTGACAGATCTCGATTTACACTTAGCAACTTAGCTTTTTATGAGTTAACCGACAATGCTCGGTAAGTATAGACAACTTAGCTTTGTATGTATACCGATGATTTTCAATAAGCATTGACCAATGAGATTGATTTCACAAAATCATAACAAGTAATACCATAGTGCATCTTTAATCATGCTAGTTTGGCATTTCATCAATGTATAATGGAACTAATGAAAAATGTAACTTGGTATAATGTAGTTCCATACTTACTTATTCTGCTTAGGTGGGGGTGGTGATATCACCAGATCCATTGGATAAGGTGTCACCATTTACATTGCTCGGTCCAGCTTCATCAGTGTTTGTAGCTTTCCTCCACATTTTGTTTCTCATCTTCCTGATGTCTTCAATGGTGTTTCCATTGGCAAAGGTGTTGGTCTCTATCACTCAGTCTCTGTAGTCCTTTCTTATATGACCAACTTTATGATAGTGTAAACATTCCATTCCAAGGTTAGTCTAGCTCCTAGACTTTCTCATCCATTGTCTCATGTATTTTGCAGCTATGTGTCCAAATCTTCCACATGCTGTGTAGTTTACCATGTATTGTAATCCCAAACATATGAGTTACCGACTCTGTTTGGTTGATAAGAAGTTTCATTTTATTTAGGCTTCCATGCTTGCCTTTTCTTCTTCATGCATTCAAGGGATGTGTGCTCATGCATTTTGCAAGTAGGACAACGTTTGTCCATGTAGGTTTCCTTCTTTGGTTGTTTCACCTCAAATTTACATTCACATGCTTTATGTCCTTTCTTGTTACATTTATAACAAGTTCCTATGAATGAAGGTGTGGATTTAGGAATACCTTTTATTTTTCTCTTGCAGACATTTGATGTGTGGCCTAGTTTTCCACATTGATTGCATGACAACTTTCTTTGTCTTGGATTTGTGTAGACATTCTTTGGATCAACTTGGTATGGTGATTCTTCATCTTTGGTATACCCTAGTCTGGTATTGTTGTTGACTCTTATTTGTCCATCCAAAAAATCATCCATCCTTTTGTTTCTTTCTTCAGCTCTCTTGATTATGTCATTATGTTGTTGTTGAATTCTCACTTCATGTTTCAGATTTTCATTTTCTTCTCTCAGCTCACTGATAGCTTCTATTCTTTCAATGAGTTCTATGTTCATTCTTTTTGCCTCTTGACTCATAAGAATAATCTGATTTGTGATCTCATGATGATGTTTTGTAAGTCTTTGTATTTTTTACTCTTTCTCTTGTAGCTTTTTAGTAATCTTCCTCCTGTCATCAATAGCTAGTGTTCTTTCTTACTCAGCTTGTCTAGCATTGTTCATGACATCAATCATTGTTACCATCTGTGTCTCTTAACTGATTTGCAGAGATTTCACTTGTCCACCCAGATGTTGATTGATTTCATTCAGACTTGTGATGCTTTCTCCAGATGTGTCTGATGCTTTGCTAGTTGCAGATCCTGAAGACTCCAATAGATCAAGTATCTCTTCCTAATGATAGTCTGTTTCATTACAGGGAGATGCCATAATCTTTCTTAAATCTAGCAATTGACTCATCTTTAATCTAGCTTCTTTATATTGTTCATATAAGATCTGTATCTATAATTTCTAATTCTCAATATTCTTGTCTAGCTTGTACCTTTCCATTGTATGATCTTTTCTCTTAAGTCTTTAAACTTTTCCAATTAAGAGATCTAGCTCTGATACCAATTGTTGGAAATAATGGAATGGTGTACTGAGAGGGGAGGGGTGAATCAGTACCCTCAAAATTTTTATCAATTAACCTTTATCCTTTTGTAATCAATACATTGTATTACCATTCATATATGCTATTCTATCTTTGTGTATGTAACATCAATTCATAATTCAATAAGCATGTAAAAAATTCATAGAAGCATTCATGAAATGTATAGACACATGACACAATATTTGGTAATGCAGAAAAACCTTTTTAGAAGGTAAAAACTGTGGTGGGGATGAAACCCACAAAGCTTCACTATCTGCAGAATGGAAGGGTTTGGTTAAGGCTTACAATTTGATCACTTCTGATGATATACCCTATTAGGAGTATTATGTAGAGACTGGTTAAAGTCTACTCTATTAAGAGCTGTAGCAACACTATTTAGTGTGCACTCGATTAAGAGATTTACAAAGGATTGTTAAATCCACCTTTCTTGAAAGGATTTCTTCTATTTTCTACACTTGTTAGAATGTAGACAAAAATATTCAGTGACTTGAGTGTATGCAATCTAAAATTTCTGATTACATATCCATTAATGATTACAAGTATAATGTATCACCTATTGTGAGTGATCAATACCTCTATTGCTCAGTAGCCTTGAATCTGGTTCTTGATAACCTAATTCATATTTTGTTGTTCTTGCTTGAAACTCTTAGTCTGATCCATAGATGTGCTCCTTGGCTACTATCATCCTCACATCCCATTTGAAATGAATGATTACACATCTATTTATAGAATATATTGACCTATTTTAGTTTCACGTATTACAAAGATAACTCTATGATCGAAGGTTTACAACTTGACCTTGATCTCCTAGTTTGCATGTTTTCAACCAGTTAAACTGATTAAAACAATTACGACTCTTGTCCCACAAGAAATGGTTTTAAATCAAATCAAAATGCTAAATATAAAACATAAGTGTTTTACCTGACGTGGAAGTCATATCCATATTTCTCAGGATTTAAATAACTTTCGGTGTCTGATGCTTGGGTTGCTCTGTTGTCAGTCTGTCGGTGTTCCTTCTGTGAACTGTCCATCGAGTTCCCTTGCTCTGTCGAATTCCTCTACTTTTCTACTATGTCGGTTTGTACTTCAACATTTTTGGGTTGAACTATGCAAACTGTGTCGGGTGTCTCTTGTGATCTGTCTTGTTGGGTTTCTCTTGAACCTAGCACTTTCGGTGACCTTTATTATCTATACTTTCGGTTTGTACTGAAAGTCTGTCTTTCGGTGATGGCTCAAAAACTGTTTTCCCTTTGCATATACTAATGGAAAAATATAATGTCTTCACTTCATTCATTCATTTGTTCCTAGCTAGCATTATTATCAAGAGCACTACTACCACTTTTTTGCACCTACACTATGGCCAACTTATCAAGCATTATTAATCAAGAGCTGGCAACTTTTATGCATCTATCTTTTATTATCATATCATTATACAATCATGGTTATGCTATTTTGAAGAGAAACCCACATATTAAAGCATTAAAAAAAAATTCAAACAATAATGATATCTTCTAAGGTCTTTGTGTTGGTATTATTGTTTATCATTTGATTTGTACATAGATCTTAGGATTTATTTTGTGATTGTGTGGATTGTGAGTTTCAATCTTGCATTGTATTTATTTCTTTATTGTGGTTCACATTTCTATACATTCACAATAGGTATAGATTTGATCTCCAAATTTTAATATTTCAAAATTCAAATTTCTGCCATTTTACTAGTGGAGAAGACACCAAGTAGTCAATAGATTATTTAGGGAATCATAGTTGGTAGGAAATGGAGAAATTTGAGTTTTTGTAACTTACATTTTGTTGAATTGTGGGCTTGATAGTTGTATTAATTCCTTTGAAATTATCTAGGACTCGTTAAAAAGAAAATGCAAGGATTTTATAAATAGAACGCGATGCAGAGCATCATGGAACCCAACCAAACTTCTAGGATCTATCAGATCCAATCAACCATTTCAACAAATTCATCAATAACTTCATCATATTAGAGGCAAATTCAATCACCAAAAAACATAAATATCGTCATCATCAAATAATATTCACAATAATAAATCATTCATTAGGATCCAAATATTCTAAACATTCATTTCATGTTTCAAGCAATAATTCAAATACAAAGTAAATTCAATCAACAACTTCCAAATATGTCCTAGTTGCGACAATTTGTTGACCCTGAATTTTGTAATTCATCATTTTCATTAGATACATCATATTGTAAATATCTCTAGTGGAGGTATTTATAACCAAGTTTTCTAAATCATATCCAAAATTTAGGTAAATCCAACGACTCATTTAAAAGTTATGGTCTTTGTCTCGAGGCCCATTTTACTGTTCCAAAACTTAAAAATTCATAAGCTCTTCCTACTAGGGCATCAAATATATTTCACAAAAAAAAAAACTAAATGATCCCAAACAAATTTCATATGAAACCTTTATGCATCTAGTTTCATAATATGTAAGCCATTAAATTTTCCAATGTTTAAATCATTATATAATCACAAACCCTTGCCTGCAACTCCATTTATGATAATTTAAAACTAGTTTTCACCAAAATCTTCATAAATTTCACAAATCTAAATAAAAATGACTCAAAACAAAAGGAAATGAATGTTTATTAACATTTTTTTAAAAAAATTAATCCAATTAGAGGTCTTAAATATTCCATATGCGTCCATAACAAACGCTGCAATATGACTGTTTCCAGAAGATCTCAAATCTACAATCAACAACTTTCACCAAAACGTACATAACTTCTTAATTTCTTTATGAAATCAATGAAAACCAAAACAATAGGAAATATTATTCACTATTATTTCTAATCATACAATTTATACATGTTTTCCAGGTCGTACAAGTCCGTACAAGGCCTGGCAACAACATTAAAAATAGTAAAACCAATCAAAATAATAAGTTTGAATGCACCAAAATTGCTCCAAAATGTTTCCCTCTTCTCATTCTGATTTGGAAATACCATTAAAATTATTTTATAGTTTTTTTGATAGTTTACAACTACCCAACCACCTTTTAGACCAATAATCCTCCTCTTTACAACATATTAGCAACTTTTGAAAAGTTGCATTTTACAAAATTTTATGCAACATTTGCATTTTTGCTACATATGATTTAAAACCTTTCAATAACCTTCCAAACATGTTTAAATGGACTAATAATGACTCATTACATCACATTTAATCTTCCATGGGTTTCTTTTTACAATTTGACCTTATTGACCAAACTAGGACCTAGAAACATAACTTTGACAATTATTACAAACGACTTTCATAACCTTTACAACTTTGATTCCCACAACATCATAATATACATAAATGATATTTTGGACTCAAAACATAATACTATCTCATGTTGACCTCCTGATATTCTTGTGTGCTTGGTGCTCCTGCACCAGAATGTCTATAAGAGTGTTATAGAAAAATCATTTAGATCATTAAACCAGTGCATATCGTCCTAGTTGTATTAAAATATTGCTTGATGTATTTAATATTTGGATTAATGTCTTTCATCTTTTACTAAGATTCATATAATTCCCAAGTGTTACTATAGGATTTTATTGTCTTAGTGGGATAATTTATTTTCTTATATCTTAGGCTTTTCCTACAATTTTATTAAGCTTGTTTAGGTTAATAAAGTGATTTTATTTGTCACTAATGGCATAGTATGATGGTTAAATTATGGTGTTTTGATTCTTGCCACAAAATTAAAAAACCCTACTAAGTTTTTAATATCAAGTATTAATGTGGTGGATGAGGTCCATTGTTGGACAACTGGAATACTGAGAGGTGGGGAGGGGTGAATCAATATTCCCAAATACATCATAAATTTATTCTCTTGCAAATCCATATTAACTTTACTTATATGCATCAGAAGGAAAGATGTAATTAATAAAGAAAATAAAGTAGAAATATCATCCACAATAGTATACACAAGGAGACACCATATTTTTATCATGGAAACCGATTAGGGAAAAACCACAGAGAGGGTTAACTCTAAATATATTATAACTAATTATAATATATTATAAAAGTGCTCAATGTAAGACTCACTACCCAATAATGCTCACTATCAGAGGGCTCACTTCCCAAGAGAAATACATAAAAAATAGGTAGAACTGTTACAATTGCACCTATTATATACATAAATCTAGTTCCCTTGAAGCTCAATAAACAGACTCTGCACACTTTGTTAGTTCTTCTTCAACTTGCATATGATCTCGAATGCAATCTCAGACCTTTTAATCACCTCATATATTCCACATGTATTTCACATGTATTTCACACCTTATTACCAAAAGAGATTTAAGTCGACTTCACATGCTTCATCCAAAAATTAAGTCAGCTCCCAAAATACTTCACACATTTCCTCCAAAATACTTCATATGTTTCATCCAAATAAGTCATCCAAGATATAATTTAAATTAATTCCAACTAGATATCACACGTTACAAGCAATTATTAGCCTTATCCTAAAATTGTACAACAAAACACAAAATCTTGATGACTTGCAAACATTCTGATAAATTATTCTCTACCAAAGGAAGTAAAGCAATTGTCAAACCAAGCTTATAAAACTTATATCTTTTATACCATAGAATCATATCATGTAAGAAATTTATATTAGGTACATCTACCATCCATAACCATATTTTTGAAACCAAGAAACTATATATTTAATGTAAGAGAAATGCAAACCAAGACATGGAAGTCAGAAACATAAAATTGTTGAAGTAATCATAGCATAAGTTAACAATGAATTTCTCTTCGAAGATCAATATGTTGACATCAATGAAAACCTATATAATATGTGCACAACATTGTCCTTCTTATATCACCAAAAAAATCACCAATGAAAAACTCCAACAATATCCCCCTTTGTCATTGTTGGCAACATGCAAAAGAACTACTCTCCTCAAAACGATTCTTCAAAACCATTTTCCTTCCAAAAATACTCTCCTTCTGAAGCTATTATCCCTCTAAGACTATTGTCCCCTTTTTCCATCAAGTAAAAATAATACCAACAAGAAATATACCTTCACATAGCTCCCCCTATCACAAAAAAAACTATCAAAAGAAAGGAAACTTAGTTACCTTTCTGAGGAAAGATCTCTTTATACTTCTCTTTACATTCAAAGAATAGGGAATTCCAAGAACTAACAACAAATAATAGATCTTTACATTAATTGTTACACAAGCAAGTCAATAACACCAACTAAGTCATCAGGTGCACTCAAAAATAGCTCATCTTTCTCAGCATATTCTAGTAGTTGGATGAAATTTTTACTTTGACTATCTCCTATCATGTTTATACCATCATGTTGTTTAAGCATCTTCAACACTTTATTTGCTTCAAAAGGATCATCATCAAAGGAACAAGAGTATTCCCTGGGTTTATATTCATGTACAATAACTATCTTCTTTTGTTTGACATCAACCTTCAAAGGTTCAACATCATCAATGTTGATTATCTCAGTCCTTTCCTTTTAACTAACTGTATTTTTTCTTCTTTGAAGGCGAGGAGGAGACCTCAACAGACTTCCTATGCCTTTTTCTTATAGAGGCAGATCTTTCTAGAGCAACATGTCTTGTATTGTGTGGTTTGATGAGTTCCTCATACATGCTAAATTTATCTTCAGTAAAGTCCACCTAACATTGAAGAATTTTTTCAAAGATTTTTTTCTACAAATAACATGTATTGCTCTACACTTAATTCATAACCAAGACCTCTCAACCAAAACTTTTGGGGCATTATTGCTTCCATGAAATAATTTCCATTATCAACCAAGAAAGTAATATTATCTATGTATAGCTCAGCACAATTATAACGAATTCTAAACCTTGATATCATCTCCTTCCAGGGCTCATTAAAGTATTATTCGGAAGAACTATCCTTGTCTTCCAATCCATCTAAGTATCTTTTGATTTGTTTTCCTATAGGAAATTCTTCAATCTATACAACATTCTCCTTCAAAGGTAACAAATTTGAGAAGTAGAACACATGACATACAACAAATGATCTGGAACAAAATACATTTCCTTCATTGTTCATTAGCACTAAATTGTTCAATATTTGTTGTCTTAGCAATTCACACAAGTCATATTCCTTATTTTTCTTGGACATCTGATAAGCAACATAAATGGAAATTGCAGATGTGGAACCATAGCAACATACCTTACCAATGGATTATTTATGGTGTCAATCTGTAAAGCTCACTAATTTGAAATTAATCCTATCAAATTTTTAAATTCCTTGTTCATTAGAGACTTCATTACAGCTATAGGTCCACTCGAACATAACCCAATGATGAATTTTAGGGATTCCTTTGCAATCTGATAAGGTTGATCTAAGAAGATGCAATCACCTTAAATTTTTCTTAAAATAATTTTTACTAACTCTTCATCAAAAATCAAAGGAAATTCACTCGAAATTTCCAACCCCATGTTCCCTAACTCTGTGACCAACTATGAATTGTCTCTTGAGAGAGAATCTTTGAAATTATTTATCTTTATATGATCATACTCTTCAATTTTTATATTAACAAACTAGTAGATATCTTCCAAACACACCACTCTATCTTGTAGCAAATAAAATGCACCAACAAAATCATTCCTTAATGGTTTTTTCATGGCTTTCTTGAATTCGGGTCAAGTTTCATCTTCACAACTTTCAAACTTGCTAGAAGCCATGAGATAGAAATTTGTAAATACCTTTTGTATAGTTGTCAACAATATCTAAGTAATTTTTCACTTCTTATTCATGCTCCTTAATACTCCAATTTCATAGATAAAAAAATCAACATTTAAAGTATTATATAAATTGTTAATCAAATTAGGGTTTTTCCACCTAAATTATCAAATCACCCAAAATGCTGCTAAAGACCTTCCTATATGTGTGTACAGTGAGATTCTGAAGCTTTGTAATCTTCTGCATTATAGTATTTTCTTATGTAGTCTTCATCAAAAGGTTAAACACAATAAATTACACAACATATCCTCATATTGTGACAATGACATTAATATCTTTGGCAAGAGAATGAGATCTTCATTGTAGCTCCCCCTGAGCCAAAGCATTCAGACTAATTTTTGGATGGGATCTCTGCACCAAAGCCAAGTGCATCATCATCCTTTTCCATGTTCACTTCCTTATTTTTCCAAATTCTTTTCATCTCATTTCTTATCTCTTCTACACCAATCCTCTTTATAGGTTCATTCCTTCTTACTAGATTGTCCTTTACATTCATGCTTCTACAAAATTTAGCACTATGTCCAAACTTGTTACAATTGTAGCATTTGATATTTATTTCCTATATTTTTTTTATTCATTCTATATTTGCATTGATTAGATTTTTTTCCAAAACCAAATTACATGTATGACAGTAACCATGTAAAGATCCATTTCTTCTATTATCATAACCATTCATAGTTTGATTTTTACATTGACTATCTTTATGACCGAATCTTTTACAAGTAAAGGACATAAAATTTTGATCCATTTTGCTTCTACTTTCTATAGCCTTATGTTCAAATCTATGACAAAAAAATCAATAAGCATTAAAATTAGGGTACCTTGAGCATTAGGTTGTCTAGCCAATTGTTTTTTTGCCTCATTTATTTGATTCTAGAGTTGCTTCCCTTTGTTCAATTCTTTGGTAGGCTGGTCAATTTTTTTCCTCTGTAGAACTAGTATTTTGATTCTTTGATTCTTTTATTTGAGCATTCACCTTTTTCAAACCCTAATCTTCCTTTGTCTGTCAAAGATTTTTTCTTAGTCATCATCTCATCAAACTTAACAGTACTCTCTTTGAATTTATCTTCCTAATTCTTTGTTTTCTCCCGATCTGATTTTAGTTTCACTACTTCTTGTTCCAATTTCTTACATTCCTTTGTCTTATCTTTAATTACGCCATTCAAACATTCCTTGGTCTTTTTTTCCTCTTCAACTTGTACTTTCATTTTGATAATAAATTCATTTTCTTGTTTTAATTCTTCACTGAACTTCTTATATCTTTCTCTGAATTTCTTGATTTGTTCCCTTAGCATTTTGATGCACTCATTTTCTTCCTTGATATTTTCTTTCAAAACTTTGTTTTCACTCTCAACATTTTCCAAATCTTCAAGAGCAGTCTACAGTTCTCCGCCCATATGAATTTCTTCATCATCTTTCTTAGAAGTCATCTATTCAACCTCCAAGATCACCCTTAAGTAGTAAAGATAGAAACAAGGAACCAATCTTTGATACTAATTGTTGAACAACTCGAATACTAAGAGAGGGGGGGGTGAATCAGTATTTCCTAATAAATCATAACTTTATTCTCTTGCAAATCCACATTAACTTTACTTATATACATCAGAAGGAAAGATGCAATCAATCAAGAAAATAAAGTAGAAATATCATCTACAGAAGTATACACAAGGATGCACCACATTTTTATCATGGAAACCCATTAGGGAAAAAACATGGAGGGGGTTAAATCTCAATATATTATAACTAGTTATATTATATTACAAAAAGTGCTCACTATTGCAGGGCTCAGTGTCAAATAAGACTCACTACCCAAGAGAAAGAATTAAACAAAATATAGAATTATTACAATTGCACCTCTCATATGCTTGAATTCAGTTCTCTTGAAGCTCAGTAAACATACTTTGCACACTTTGTTAGTTCTTCTTCACCTTGCATTTGATCTTAGTCACAATCTCGAATATTTTAATCACCTCATATATTCCACATGTATTTCACATATGTTTCACACCTTTTTACCAAAAAATATATACCATATATACTGATCTAATCATGTTTCAAGTTGACTTCACACGCTTCATCCAAAAATTAAGTCAGCTCCCAAAATACTTCACACTTTTCCTCCAAAATACTTCATATGTTTCATCCAAATAAGTTAGATAAGTTATAATTTAAATTGATGCCAACTAAAAATCATACATTACAAGCAATTCTTAGCCTTATCCCAAAACCGCACAACAAAACACAAACTCATGATGACTTGTGGACATTCTAATGAATTGTTCTATACTGAATGAAATGGAGCAACTATCATACCAAACTTCTAAACCTTATATATTTTATACTGTAGAATCATATCATGTAATAAATTAAATATAGGTACATATACCATCCATAAGAATAATGTTGAAAGTGTGAAGCCATATCTATAATGACGGAGAAATGTAGACCAAAACATGAAACTCAAAAATACATAATTGCCAAAATAATCACAACATAAGTCAACAATGAAATTATCTTAAAGGATCAATATTTTGATAGCAATGAAAACCTTTATAATCTTTGCAGAACATTCTCCTTCGCATATCACCAACAACATCCTCAATGACAAACTCCAACATCCCTATCTATAGTCTCACTAGTTCATAGCTTTGATCAAAATTGTTTACGCCAAATTAAAAAAATCCAGTTCAATTAGTAACTAACTAGTGAATAACGTATTGTGGTGTCACTGATATAATCTTAAAATTGGGGGGAATTTATCATTTTTATACCACTTAATGTTCACTCCCAATTCATTGGATTTTCCAAATCCACCATCTCTATAGTTTTATATAGAATCAATACCTCGCTTGTATTTTCATACATTGAGATTAATTCATGTAGTAATTTTCCTATAGCTGAACTCTTTAGGCTCTATTGGTAAAAAAAAATTTCATTTTGGACGTGTCTGCAAGAATGACAATGTTCTCCCAAGAAGTTGTGGTAATCATTCCAATAGCTGGAGATATCTTTCTGGGACAATGATCTTTCTCTACATTTAAGAGGGGAAGCTTCGTCTTAGAATCAAATTTAGGGTCTTTCTAGTATTTTAACTAGAAATACCAAAGGTGAAAAGAAGAGAAAAAATAAACAAAAAAATGACTAACAAAAACCATAGTTATAAACAAACAAATATCAACTACCTAGATTTTAAAATATTGTGAAAAGTTAAAAGAGTGTTTCACCACAATGATATTTAAATGATATGAAATGATGAATAAAGAAGACTAACAAATCACAACATACAAAGAGATAAGCTACTTCAACATAGTCAAACCAAAATACCAAGATGTGATTAGGTTTTGTTATGTAAATCACATGATTTATATTCATTTAAGCAAATTATGAATATTTTCCATAAAGACAAAAAGGGTTACTGTCTTCACAGATGAAAATCAATAATTGATAACTTATAAATGCAAATTGAACACACAAACTATATGTAATCTTATTATATTTGTGCTATTGTACAATCTCAAAAATCTTTTTGTATCAAACACCAAACCAACAACCTTTTGACAAATTCCTTCTCAAAATTTTTCTTGTAAAAATCATTTATCATATAGTTTTTCAGTTTGTAACTAACTAGTAACTACATCTTCTTTAAGCTTAAAGAAATATTTAAATATTAAATCCTTTTAAATAAATGAACACTACCATCTCATTAAAAGAAAATTTTTAATATATTTATGCAAGTGACTTTACAATATTAATGTTGAGCCTTTGTCCACACATGACTAACATATGCCTATCAATGCATTGTATTGAACACTTGGCTCTTAGTAATTAAAGTCGCCCATATACAAGAATGCATAAGTGGCCGCAAAGCACCTTTGCCTCTTCCATTGAATGCATTCTCAAAATAAATGTTCTAACTTGCTTTGTCTACTTCAAAATATTATATAGCTATCTTCTCAAAGATATATCTTATTGGGATGATACATATTTATTTGTCCATTTTAACTTCTCTTTGTGATTCAAAAGATGTTTCTTCCATAGCTAGAGATGTAATAAATAGTTCCTAACAAAAAAGAAATTAAATATGTCCCTTTGAAGATGAAATTCAGCATCATATTGAAAAGAAAAAATCCTTAAAAATGATAAATGAATATACTATCCATGAACTTAAAATATCATTTGCCTCATGATACACGAGCATCCTAAGTGAATCGATGATTGAAATCAACCAAAAAAATATCCATTTTGTTTGATTCAATTTTGACTCTTTTTTGTTTGATACGCAAGCGTTGAGCATAATAAAAAAAAATTGTTTTAATTAAAAACTTATGATATTATTGAAATACGATGATAAGGAAATTCCTTTAGTATTATTGAAATGTAATGATAAGGAAATGCCTCAAGGGGAGACAAAAAACATCTAATACAATTACATGTGGAGCAACGAAGTAATGGGGAAAGACATCAAACTATTTTATAAATGGCCGTTATGTTAGAAATGGAGGAGGCACCATCCAAGAAGGGGGGCTTGGATTGCTGCCAAGAAAGAGTGAGGTGTGTGTGGCAACTGGCTGGCTGTGAAATGAAGAGTAGTGTTGGTGAGTGATATCAAAGAAAAAATTGTATGAGAATAAATAATTTTGAGTAGAGAGGCCAATAGAAGACCATGATTGTTAAATTTGTATTTGGAGATTTGATATGAATATAATTTTGTTTCTTTTTGCAATCTTAATTCATTTTTAGAGTAGAGGGTAGTTGTTTATATAAATCTATGTTTTGAGTTTGGTGAGGAAAGAGGGGATTTACTCTGCAAAAAATAGTATCATAGCTAGAGGTTTTGAGTGCATAGGTAGAGCTTCAAATATGAGGTAAAATATGTAATGACATATAGGTGAAGAGTGATGTTGTGTGAATAGATCGTCGTTTATGAGGCGGATTGCACTTAAGAGAGTGAATCGGTTGTAGAAAACTCAAAATGATTATTGTATGTGTGGAAAGTCTTCATTTATTGAGATCTTGAAACTATGAAGAAAGTGAAGTGATGAGAGTCGGAGAGGAACTCAAGACACTAGGCTAGGTGTTGAGAAATCTTGCACCAGTGAGATCTAAAAAGACTCTAAGCTATCGATGGATAAAAGAAAGAAGAAGTGAGGGTTTATGATTGGTTGGGTTTTAATGATCCTTGTATTGGACAAGGGGAGAAAGAAGAGATGGATGATTGTGTTTGAGAGGGAAGCATAGAAATTGAGGAAAGAGGTGCAAGATTCCTTAGAGGAGATAAAGCATGCGATGAGAAAAGGGAAATTTACAGTAGCCGATAAATGTCCTTTGGAGGATCTAGATGCAACATATGAGCATAAGGTTGAGATATAGTTTCCCGTGATGCTTAAAGGTCCACTATTGAATGAGGAACCTAATGGAGAGTGAGAATACTTGAGGAAGATACCGAGAGGATTGAACACTTGTTCAATGCAACAACAAAGAAAGTTGTAGTTGCAGTGACTGAAGAGGGTGAATAAGATGTGACTGCAATAATGGAATGTGAAAATGTTGGAGATAATAAATATAAGATTGAAGATGATGTTGGGGCAGTGAAAAAGAATGAGGTAAAATCTAAAAATGTTAAGTTCATTTTTCCTTTGTTTAAAAGGTTGAAATTAAGAGAGTGCAATTGCATATTTACATATGGGTATTGAGTATTTGCATGTAGATCATGTTGAGGATGCTACATTATATTGGTAGAGGTGGTCGGTTTGCAGTGGACCAACATTATTTATTTTCACATTTTCATCCTTCACATTACAGCATGCCTAGACGGACCCGCATATTAGATCTTAAAACTATTTTGTAAGAAATTGTGTTTTTAAGAAGGTACAAGTTGAAACGATGATTTTGAGTTGAGTTTCAATTATTCTAGACCAACATTCATTGCAATCAATACATAAGCATCATCCAACACTCATTTTCAACATCTATTTTATAGATCCTTTTCGCAGACTTGTGCAATTCCTTGGATTCTATGCTTTTGCACTCTATTTTTCACATATATGAAATTTTTGCACTAATGTTTATCAATATTATGCATATGGACATGTGCACCAAGATGGTGAATAGAAAAGTGACCAATCACAAAAAAAAAACCCAAAAATAACACTAACATGTTCGAGTTATTTGAAAATTCAAATAAACCCAATGTGTTATGGCTTGGAAAATCTGATTTGTAATGTATATGCATAATTTTGAATAAAACTGCGAGCATAGTTTTTTTAAATAAAACCACAAGCACATATTTAATATTAAAAACTACAATCAGGGTTTTTAAAAAACCATAACCAAGCACGTTTCTATGACCATAAAGTTTTTAAAAGTGGTTTACACCAAAGAAACCAAAAACCTGATCTTGTTTTTGTTGCTATCAACCAAGTCAAGATGACACAACATTGAAGAGGAAACACACCAACTCTCAAAAACTAACTGTAGGAAGATGTAGGACTTGCAACTCTTCTTCTCTTCTAGGTCGACAAGCAACATTCAAGAAAATAGGGCCATCCTAATGAACCTAGGACATCCCAATGTCATTGCATAAGTTGATAAGACAAATAATTGCAATGGAATTGATTTCCTTGGTGGTATGGATATATGTAATTGCACAGACAGTGAACTTGGCAATTACTCAGTTGTATAACTCTAAATATTGTAAGAATATTAGTCAAACCAAGTAGAAATAAAATCTGTACATTAAATGGCATAGATGCAATGGTCGGGAAGGCCGCCAAGAGCGGGAAATGGGATTTTCAACCATAACAAGAATCTGCGTGCTAGTTTTCAAGCACAACGATGATGGCCTTACAATATACGAGATCCAAAAAGCTATAGTGACTCTTTGAGGGAGAAAAATTCAATGAAATAAGAAATAGGGCCTGGTCTTTATGAAGAAGGGATAGAAGGGGCTAGGAGAATGGGAAGCGTTTTACGAATGGCTACAAAGGTTTTATTCCCATTGAAAATGGGTTCAAATTCCATAAAATCTCAAAATAGTTCTAGCAAAAAAAGCACCAAGAGAAGATAGATAAATCCCAAGATCAGAGAACAAAACCGAAGACACTTGAGGTGAGTGAAAATATATATATTTCAAAGTCTTATTCAATAGTAGTTCATAACAACCCTTAATGATTAGAAAACATTTCTTACCTAGAGAATAAAGCCTTGGTTTTTAAATGGTTGCCCATGGCCATCCTTTAGTAAAATTAAGCAATGGTGTGAACAACCGTGATGAAGCTTATTTATCTCAATGAAAACTTTGGGAAAAGGTTTATACCTCATTATTTTCTCTTCAAAAGAGGACAAAGAATGGATTTTAGGAAGCGAACCCTATATGATGGATGGAAAAGGGTTTTATATCAAATTCTAGAAGACTAATTTTAACCCTGAGAAGGAGATAGTAAAAGAGACCCCAATATGGTTTAGAATGGAAAATCTGCCGTAGGAATACTGGGGAGAAGAAACAATGAAGATTTTAGGGGAATCTTTGGGAAAACATGTGAAATATGAAGAGGTTTTAAATAAAAATAACTTTTCCATTATTCCTAGAATCCTCGTGTGGAGACAACTATGTTATCAACTGCCTTCCCACATCATTATACACAGTGACAAAGGCGAATTGATGTAGTCAAGCTAAGAGGATCCAATAAAGGATTGTCCAAACTTGTATCCAACAACAAGAACAACAAAAAATACATCAACAACACATATCTAACAATTATCAACTTGTATTATCTCAAAATTCCAATTACATGCAACATGTCGGGCTATAAGGCCTTCCCGGTTAGGGCCAAAACAACAAAGACATCAACAAGATCTTGTAGGATTCGTCTTCACCAATCCACCCTACAACTAAGTGGAAGAAACTAGATCTAAACTTGTGCTCACAATCCACCAAGAAATTTTCAGTCTCTGTCTACCCACTTACAATTATCTTCAACAACTTACAATCTTTTAGTTTATTTGCTTACTATACTATCCTCTATCCATTTTTCCATCATTTTTTCTATCCCTCTAAACATCAACCTAGACTATATTTTATACACACTTTCCACAAGTCGGCTTGTAAACCATAATTAAATGAACTAGTTGGCCATACACTCTATAATGATTAGATATTAAATGCACCAGTCGACTGCAAATAATAACCAGAATACATAGAAGAATGCACCAACATAGATTTAGGTCCACACAAGATCCAATGCATCAAATCTACATGCCTGGGAACTCAGAATGATCCCAGTGACCCCATCAAATCATGGATGCAATCTCCAATGTCTGGCCAATCCATAGACACAAGTCAGTGAACCCCAACAACCAGTCGGTAAACATGCACACCTAGAGCCAGACCACTCAGTGAAAGACATAACCAAATAGAACTCCACCAAACATACACCACCAAGTAATATGCCACCCAGAAAGACACCACCGAGATGCACACACTAAGAAACTACCATCGAGCAGTGTACCCCAAGTAGAATATCACCGAAAATAGCACCACTGAGTCCAGTCACCAAGTTCAACAGTGAAGCAATACACTTCCAACCGAGAACTGCCACCAAAGTGACCGAGCACCTCAGGTCTCCAACCAAGTTAACTACTAAAATTAATATCAAACCAAAACATGTTTTTGGTGATATAGGATTTCCAACTACCCCAGGATGCTCCTGCATAAGACACCCCAAGTGTGAAAAAGATGTTCTCAAAAGCTGGATGAACATTTGTTGGGATTCAACACATAGATTCCAAACTGGTTCTTGATATACATGTCTTCCAAGTCCTCAACCAACACACTCTTCCCTCGGTTCTTCTTCTGCTTCCTTTTACCACTAGTACTTGTTGAAAAATCTTCATATCTTTGCACACTCATGTCTGTATCAACCACTGCAACCATTTCAGATCTGCTACCAATGCTCAAGTTCCTCCTACCAAGCTCTGCATCCTTCAAAGGAATCAAGATAGACTTCTGCCCATCTTTCAATATAGTAAAGGAATTACTTTTACAGTCACGAATAGCCGCTCTATCATACTGCCAAGGTCTATCAAGTAAAACATGACAAGAACTCATCTCCACAATGTCACATAATACTTCATCTCTATAAGAACCAATGTAAAAACTCACCATGCACTGCTCTTTCAAATCTACTGCATGACCAACTTGCAACCAATTTATCTGATAAGGACAAGGATGCCTCAACCTTTTCAAAAAAAAATTCTGAACCATCTCCTCAGCAATTAGGCTTTCAGTACTTCCTCCATCAATAATCACCTTACAACATTTACCACCAGACTTGCACACAGTCCTAAACAAGTTCTTCCTCTAACATGAATTAGCTTGCTTTGAGGGCAGCAAATTTATCCTAAGCAAGAGAGTCACACCCTTGACCTCAAGCTCATTCTCAGTAACTTCATTCACCATAGCATTCCAGTGACTACCGAGCTTCTTATCTACATGGGGACATTCAAATGACTGATTTCCTTCTTCTCCAAAGTTGTAACAAGTACCTCTGAACACACCTCTACCTGTCTTTCTCCTTGGTTCAACAGGGTTTGGTTCCTCCTCAACTTTTGGTTTATCTTTTATCGACTGTTCCTGCTTCTCCTTCCCTTGGGAATTACCATAATGTCTAATTTTCAACCTATCTTCTGCCTTCAACGTATACTGATAAGAATATTCTACCGAGTCAATCTTAAACATACCAATCTCATCTTGGATATTGAATTTTGGACCATTAACATACCTCGCCACCTTTTCTTTAGAAATTTCTCTATGCCCAGACCGAATAGTCAACTTGTCGAACTCCTTAGTATAATCTTCCATAGTCATCTCCTTTTCTTTCAGATTCTACAATTTCTTAAACAATTCAAGTTCACAGTCAGCATGAATGAACTTAGCCTTTAGCTTTCCACTAGCAACCTCAACCGATTGATCTTTATCTCACCTTCTTCTTCTTCTCGATCCCTCTGCAACTCTTTCAACCATAAGGCAACATGTCTATTCAACTTAGTTTATGCCAACCTTACTCTAAGCGATATTCAATGTCTTCCAACTCAAAGTAGTCTTCTAACTCACCGATCTAATCAATCAGATCCTCAGGTCTCAATATACCTAAAATTTTGGAAACCTCCATTCAGTAGTTTGTACTCAACTAAGCTCTAGATCTCTGCAACGGATCATATATGTTTCCTCCAAATATCTCTATTTGATCAGCTCTATCATCTCCACTAGATCCAGCAACTTCAAAATCTTCAGAAACTTCTTCATAACCATCATCTATTCTCGGACCTCTATGTAATCCAACATTTCTGATACCTTCTATGATTTCATTCTTCATTGCTGCCATCTCATATCTAAATATCTATGTAATCCTTGCTTCCATTTCCTTTGAAAGATCGGTAATTGCCCTAGGGTCCAATCTTCTCGGAGGCATCTCTCTAGATCTTTGAAAACTCTAAGCTCCATAAGAAACGAACCAGCAGCTCTCATACCACTCGATGCAGTCAAGCTCAGAGGATCCAATAAAGGATTGTCCAAACTTGTAGCCAACAACAAGAACAACAATGGAAACACATCAAAAAAATAGATCTAACAATTGTCAACTTGTATTATCTCAGAATTCCAATTACATGTAACATGTCGGGCTGTAAGGCCTTCCCAGTTAGGGCAAAAAAACAAAGACATCAATAAGATCTCACAGCCTGCGCCTTCACCAATCCACCCTACAACTAAGTGGAAGAAACCAAACCTGAACTTGTGCTCACAAGACACCAAGAAATCTATAGTCTCTGTCTACCCACTTACAACTATCTGCAACAAATTACAATCTTTCAGCTTATTCTCTTACTCTACTATCCTCTATCCATCTTTCCATAATTGTCTCTATCCCTCTAAACATCAACCTAGACTCTCTTTTATACACACTTTCCACAAGCTAGCTTGTAAACCATAATTAAATGACCTAGTTGGCCATACACTCTATAATGAACATATATTAAATGCACCAGTCGGTTGCAAATAATAACCAAAATACATAGAAGAATGCGCCAACACAAATTTAGGTCCACACAAGATCCAATGCATCAAATATGCATGCCTCAGAACTCAACACAATCCCAATGACCCCCTCAAATCATGGATGCAATCTCCAATGTTTGCCCAATCCATAAACACAAGTCAGTGAACCCCAACAACCAGTCGGTAAACATGCACACTAAGAGCTAGACCACTCAGTGAAAGACGCAACCAAGCATAACTCCATCGAACAGACACCACCAAGTAATATGCCACCAAGCAAGATATCACCGAGCTACACACATCGAGAAACTACCATCGAGCAGTGTACCCCGAGTAGAATATCACCAAAAAAAACACCGAGCACTACCGAGTCTAGTCCCCGAGTTAAAAAATGAAGCAATACATATTCCAACCGAGAACTTCCACCAAAGTGATCGAGCACCTCAGGTCTCCAACCAAGTTAACTACTAAAATGGAAATCAAACCAAAACATGTTTTTGGTGACATAGGATTTCCAACTACCCCAGGATGCTCCTGCACCATGAATGGAGACAACCCCTGATAGCAGAAGAACCAATGAATGATGCATTTTTATCAATAGCCTATAATGATAGGAAGAATAAAGGAAAATGAATGAAAGATTCAAGATTAGTTGATATCATTTTGCAAATGACAAAAGGTAAGGAGTCACAACCTGACACAACAGATTCCTTGGAAATGATCAACCATTCTGATCTATTTATGAACACTAGCTAGAGACCTATTGAAATTTTGCAAAAGGAGGTGATTGACTAGACTTTTTCATCAGAGTCACAAGTGCGGTCATAGCAATCCCAAGAGGAAGTTTCAACCCAAGTGACATGTGAAACTCTGTTTTACATGACTCAAATTAATAATAATGGAGTAGGTTTTGGGGAACCCCAGAGAGAAAAAAATTTCTTAGATCCTCTAATTCACCAAACAATAGATGAGGATGTTATGCAACATTGCATTACAAAGGAAGTAAGCCCACAACATAATTCTAGAGCGATAGGCTTTGTCCCAGAAATAGATCCATATGCAGACAATATGGAAATGGATGTCTCTCAACAAGTAAATTATAATAGGGGTGATAATCCTCAAGTAGAAGTAAACCAAGGAAATGTGGATATCAAAGTTAAGAATATAAAAACATATGGAAATGCAGAGGAGAGATTGGATGTCAATGATAAAAGGATTTCTCCCATCACAAACCTAGAGAGATCCTTTGATGATGCAAGAGACAGTAGAGGCAATTTTATTGACTTAGAAACAATCTATAGCTCGTATAGTGAAGATGGAGAGGAAGATGAGTTGGCCTTATAAGAAAAACCAAACATTATGGACCATAGAAATTTGGACAAAATTGACTGAAAGTTCAAAAAGCCTAAAATAGGTGAAAATGGAGAAAGGGAGTGAAAACAAATAGGGAGAAATTGGAAATTGTTGGTTGTGCAACAAACCAAAAAAAATTACTGAGATCATGAAAATACAATGCCTTTTCCTGGAAGCAATGAGGCTCCTATCATGGAATGTCAGGGGCTACAATGCCCCTAACAAGATTCGCTTGATCAAGAGAGGTCTTGGTCAAGCAAGAGAAGATATAGTTTTATTGCAACAGAGAAAGTTGAAGGTGAATGATAATGAATTTTTTAAAAAACACTTTAGTAGATGGAATGGTTGTTTTTCAAAAGCAAGAGGGGAATTTGGAGGGCTCTTCATTTTATGTGATAATAATGTTGTGGAAGTGGAGCTTTTAAGTCAATCTGCAAATTGGCAATGGATAGAAGTTACCTCAAAGCAACTCTTGAATTTTTTTTTATCTTTTTAATATTTGTGGCCCAAATAGTCCAACACAAAAGAAGGAACTATGGAAAGCCATATCTGGTTTTTTAGAAGAAAGGGAAGATGACCTATTCCTAGTAGGGGTAAATTTTAATTCCATTCTAATCACATCAGAGAAAAGATGTGGAAGAGGATGGACAAGAAGCAGCCAAAGAGATTTTGCAGGTTTTGTCATGAACAATGAACTGATAGAGATTGATTTTAGGTAGGGGGACTTCAAATGGACAAACAAGAGGAGTGGTTTTTTTAATATAGTAGAAAAAATGGATAGATTTCTTTAGGCTGAGCATTGAGACAGATGCAAATGGTTGTGTAGTGCTGACATTCTTCCACTCTCAGGCTCAGATCACTTCCCAATTTGTTGCAACATTCAAGAGGAGATGACCCTTGAAAGATCTCCCTTCAAATTTGAAGCAATGTGGTTTCGGGCAGGAGATTTTATGGAAAGAATAAAGGACTGGTGGACAAATGCCCCTAGTTGGGAATGCAATTATTCATTTATCTTCTATAAAAAAATATAATTTATCAAGGAGCAGTTAAAGATTTGGAATAAATATGTTTTTAGAAATATCTTTGTAGAAAAATAAAAACTAGAACAGAGATTGGCTGCTTTGAATGAAAAGATTATTGCTGAAGGTATGGATGAAAATTTTTATAAGGAAGAGCAGGATCTTCATAGGAAATACAAAGAGATATTGGCAAGAGAGGAGAAATTATGGAAGTAATAGTTTAGAGAGACTTGGCTGAAAGATGGGGATAGAAACACAAAATTCTTTCACAAATATGTGAAAGTGAGAAGAGCCAAAAATAAAATATATTCTATTCAAAATGAACAGGGGATCATGCTTGTTAACCCTCAATAAATAAATCAAGAAGTTGTAGATTTTTTTCAGAATATCTTTGCTAGTAATCTGGGGGAGCAGAGGAGAACTGAAGGTCTGATAAATCTTACACCCAACTTCATATCAGAAGATCAAAATACCTTTTTAAGAAACCAATCTCTAAGAAAGAGGTGAGAAAATATCTTTATGGACTTGGTGGTGATAAGGCCCCAGGGTCAGATGATTTCCATCCATTTTCTTCCAGAAAACCTAGGATATTTTGGGAGAATATCTTTGATAAGTGGTGGAGGAATCCAGGGAAGGAGGATTTATATTAAAAGACTTCAATAACACCTTCATAGCTCTCATTCCAAAGAAGGCATAAAGTGTGAATTTTGATGATTTTATGCCCATAGCTTTGTGTAATGCTACTTACAAGGTCATAGAAAAGGTAGCCACTAATAGACTGAAGGCTATTCTTGAACATGTCATTTCCCCGAAGAAAAGTAGATATGCCCCCAAAAGATCTATTTTTGATGGAATTATCATAGCACATGAGGCAATTCACATAGTTAGACAAGAAAATGTGGCTAAGATGATGATAAAATTGGATATTAAAAAAGCCTATGATAATTTTAATAGAAGTTTTCTGATTGAGATTCTTAGAAAATTTGGTTTTGGAGAGGATTGGCTGAAATGGATTGCAAGTTGCGTAAATGCCCCTAGATTTTCTATTATTGTCAATGGGAGCCCTCAGGGTTTCTTTGACACCTCAAAAGGGATAAGAAAAGGTGATCCCATATCACCTTTCCTCTTTATAATTATGGCAGAAGTGATGGGAAGATTGATCTCTACTAAAAGATTGGAAGGACAATGTAAAGGAATAAGGATTGCAAACAGAGTTGAACCCACTTCTTATATACAATTTGTGGATGATAATTATCTTATGGGAGAAGTGACAAATAGGGAGGCAAGAGTTATTAAATCAACCTTGGATAGATATAGTGAAGTTTCAGGAGAATGTGTGAATTGGAGGAAGTCTGAAATTTATTTCTTTAATACAAGTTTGGAATAGCAAAGGCAACTATGTAATATCTTAGAAATTAAGAGGAAAATACTTGGGTGTGCCACTATTTGAAGGGACTTGAAAACCACATCTATGGAAAGATCTTATGGATAATTGTTTAAAAAGAATGGAAGGATGGAAAAGAAAATGGCTAACATCAGTAGGAAGAATTCTCCTCTTGCAAACAATCATCTCAGCTATTCCTATATACTCAATGAGTTGCCTTAAAATTCCTAATAAATTTTTATGCTTTATTGAAAAGAGAATGAGGAAATTATTTTGGAATGGAAATGGGGATGAGGAAAAATGGCCTTTCTTGTCTTGAAATAAGATATGAAAAAATAAGTCCAAAGGTGGTGATGGTCTTAAGAACTAGAAGAGGATGAATCGGGCTTTAGGAGCCAAATTTGTGTGGAATATTTATTCCAATCCTCAAAGGATATGGGTGAAGATAATTGGGGCCAAATATCTAGACTCTCTAGAAAATGAAATAATTCTCACTATTAGGGACCCCCCTAGAGGGTCAGCCATATGGAGCTTTATTTTGGATTGTAGGAAGGTCATAACTGATCACATCTCTTGACAGATTGGTGATGGAAAAAAAGCATTGTTTTCGAGAGACTCCTGGAATGGTTTACAAAAGCTAAAGGATGATGTTAGATATGATGATGTGAGGAAACTATTAACAAAAAAATGGGGTGAAAAAGTCTTTGATTACCTCGCACTTAAATATACACCATTAGGTCCTTAGTGGATTTGGAGAAGTTTAGACGATGTTGGCTTGAATGAGAATCAGAGGATTTCTATGGAAAACCTATTCCAAGATAGAAGTGTGTTGAAGAGAGAAAAGGAAGACAAAATCATATGGTGTACAACAACCAGTGACATTTACTCAGTGAAGCTGGGGTATAAATCTTTAGAAAATGATCAAGCTTATAATGGTTGACTGATCAAGCTCTGTTGGGATCAAGATTGCTTACAAAAATTAGGGACCTTTGCTTGGCTTGCAGTGCATGAGCGAATCTTAAAAGTAGAAAGAAGAAAAAGATTTGGATATTGTGGGCCAACTAAATGTGTTCTATGTAATTCAACCTCAAAATATGTGGAACACCTACTAATTCAGTGCCCCTTTGCTAGCGAATGTTGTTCAATGGTCAAATCCAAATTGCAATGGACATGACCTATGAAAAATAAAGTGAAAGAGGTTTTTGAAAGTTGGCCTATCCCCATAAAAGCAACATCAATGTCCCCTATTTGGAAAATATTCCCATCTGTCATAATATGTGAGATTTGGAAGGAGCGTAACAAAAAGATCTTTCAAGGAAAAATGGAATCACTAGAAAGAGTTAAAGGAAGAATAAATGTTTCTATTGAGGAAGTAATGGGAGAAAATTTAATGAAAATGGGGGGAGATCTAGTTTACTCTACAAATGATAGGAAGATTCATGTTGGATGGCCTTGTTTCAAGTTCAGAAATGGTGCTCTAAGGGGTTCTAAGGATATTCTTAATAAAGAGAAGAATGTGAAATGGGAAAAACCAGAAGCAGAATGGATTAAGGTGAAATTTTACGAAGCTTAAAAAGGGAATCCAGACCCATCTGGGGTAGGGGTGATTGTGAGAGATTGGAAAGGAAATTTGATTGCTTTAGCAAGAAAAAACTTGTATGATGACACTAACAATGTTGTAGAGGCAAGGGCAACATTATTAGCGCTCCAAGTGGGTTGTAGGCTTAAGGCCAAGAGGATCCATGTTGAATGAGATTCATAGGTAATTGTGAATTCCATCAAGAATGGGGCTTCTCAAGCATGGCATCTTCAAAACATCATAGCATAAATTAAAACTACACTTCAATCATTTCTTAATTTTAAAATAAGCCATATAAGGAGAGAGGGCAATAGGGAGGCAAATGTCATATCTAAATGTGCATATAATTTGATGAATGCAAATGATATTTATTTTGAGGACTTTACACTAGGCTGGTGAATAAATCAAGGGCTTGCATATTTATATCTAGCGAATAGTTAGATTTTTAATTTCATAAGATGGTTCCTTCTCTTATAAAGACATAGTAGTTAACGCCTAATCATGATGTGACCACTAGAAAAATTATTAAATGCATATGTCAGGATGGGTAATCATACATTTTAAGAAATTTATCCTTGTCACCTCTATTTATTAGGAAGTAAAACTCGACAGTTGTTTCAATGGTTAAAACTTGGTGAAGGAAACGACGGTGCTCAACTTGAAGATGATGAGGCCAGCACATTTTTTAAAGTGAAGGGATTAGAGGAAATGATTTTGAAAAAAGATAGCATATTATCCTTTCCATTAAGACATTAATTGTCTCTTTTCATTTGGAGGGACAAGGTGAAAATAAAGTGCTTCATTATAGTTGCAGAGCAGGAAATAGATTTGTTAGTTCACAGACATGGATGCTTCATTTTTCGTTGACACCAGAAAGAAACATAAATCATTTAAAGGGTTTGTAAGTAAGGAAAGGATGCTAGGGATGCTGAATATTAAGAATGTCAATGTAGCAGAGATGACTATTGAGGTTCTTGGAAGCCAATTTCAAGAAAGAAAACATAAATGGAGAATGAATGTGGATGTTATATCAATGATCATAGCTTGAGATTTGGAGATAGGAGAACCAGAAATGGAGGTTAATCGAGTAATACAAAAGTTGTTTGATAATGATTTGTTGATAGACCTAGATTCAATCCTTCAATGGGTTGTTCAAGGTTTAGGATCTGATTATCAAGAATTATTTAAAGATGAAGAAGAGGGTCAAGCTTATAGGCTGGTTTCTTTTCTACGCTGGTGGGGAAAGGTGGAAAAAATATTTTATCAGGAGAACATTGCAAGCAAATGGATGAAACTGAAAAAAGAACTGGAGGATGCCTTGGTCAGGGCAAAGGAAAAAAATAGAGTCTTTCATGTAAACATGCCTAAGAAAAAGAGGGGTCAAAGGAGAAATGGGAAGGAAAAGAATGCATGAAATTTCTTAAGGAATTTATAAATTTATAAATTTTGTTCCTTCACCTAGATAAATGCGCGAAGCCTGCTAAAGCCTATCCAATTTTTTGCCAACCTGACATGGATGGTGGAAGGAGAATGCAAATGATAGATATTATAACCTAGAATCTAAAAGAATGATTTTGATAAATGAAGGTTGGAGAGATGAAGAATGGGAATGTAGAGGAAAGACCAGACAAAATCTGGAGAGCTAAAGAAGATGAGAGTGGTTTTTTTGAATGCAGGGATGATGTTGAACCAACACGATATCAAATGGAAGCTACCATTATGGATTAAAGGACTGATATTTAGAATGAATCTTGGTTTTAAATATTGTTCATATTTATAGATATAGATGTCAATTAGTGTGTAAAGTCTAAAATTGAAGAACTATGGACTGTTTTATTGATTTTAGATGTTGGATAAGACAATGAAAGCTAGTAGATAAGATAGATAAGGATGTTAGTATTATGAACTGTATGATGGATGATGTAATCTTCTATGAATTATAATAAAATAATCTATTATAGATAGTAAAAAATAATGTGCATTAATAAATTGTGTCCAAAAAAATAATAACAAAATAGGCCACTTAGAACCCTTTATTTTTGATAAAGCTTACACAATTAAGGTTTCCATTCTTTCATTTCCCCCTCTCAAATTTGTCATCTTAGAGAGGTGTGTTTTGGGGATTTTAGGAAACATAATTGTAGGTATCAACATAAGCCATGATAGATAGTTTCAGAGATTTCTCTAAAAAAAATTAGAGTGGATTCACCATGCTACTCTTAAAGCAACCATAAGAGTAGTTCTAATACTTGAATGATAATTGTTGAGCTGATATTGTAATTATATCCAGTTTTAGAAAGTCTTAAAGCTTTGTCTCCCTCTCTTTCCTCTCCCTTTCCCCCTTACCTCACTCCCTCTCCCTTCACCTCTACCTCTCTCTCTCTCTCTCTCTCTCCCTCCCCACCTCTCAATTTGAAAGAGTTACCAAAGCCATTAAGAGTGCCCAAAAAGTACCATTGAAGAAAGTCACTTGGAACCCTCTATTTTTTACAAAGCTTTCACAATTAGGGTTTCTATTATTTCATTCCCCCATATAAATTTGTCACCATAGAGAAGTAAATTTTGAGGATTACAGAAAAAATAATTGTAGGTGTCAACATAAGCCATGTCAAATCATTTGAAATCTTTATCTCACAAAATTTTAGAGTAGATTTACCATGCTTCTCTAAATAGGCCACTTGGAACCCTCTATTATTTACCAAGCTTTCATAATTAGGGTTTCCATTTTTTAATTTTCCCCATACAATTTTTTCATTTTAGATATGCATTTTTCTAAGGATTGCAACATAGTATTAGGTATTTGTACAATATAAAATGGTGAGAAATGGAATACAAACCGACCCTTAAATGAATTTCATTAGCACAACCCAAAAAGGATGAAGGGGTGCTAATGCAAGATCTAGGTAAACAAAGGGATTTGGGTATTCCTTATGGAATAGAGTGATTATGATATGTAAACATATGAAAGACACTTATGATATGAAAAGGGAAATGACTTCTAGCAAGATATGATATCAAATCTGATTCATAAAAGTAAGTGCAAAAGGAAAAGAGGAAGAATGAACTCAAATTGAAAATAGGAGAGGATGAACAAACTTAAAATCTGGAAATGTCTATCATAGGATATGTTAGCACTCTCAAATTTTGGAGAAATTTGGAGTGACTATACTGAAAATTCCTCTAAGGCAAGATGAATAACCCCTAAAAACTTGCGGAGAATCCTTACTTTGAACACATGCAAAAAGAGGCCTATTGATTTGTGTGAAAAAATGCTTGGGAGACATGTTCCTCACCTTTCATTTGGAATATGAAGTGGGTTCCAACCCTCAGATTTTAGTTTTGGCTTGTTTTGGGGATAGCCATTCAGAGGTGCTTGTCCAAATCTGCATTTTTTCCTAAGTGTCAATTTGTTGTAACAGGCCTAGTTTGCCTTTGAATACCTTGTGTCCTGTTAAGTTTCATGGCCCACCACTTTTGGGATTGTTTAGTATGTATATCAGAGAACTTATGTTCCAAAGATCAATCCATTTTGAATCTGTTTGATAGGTCTTCCAATCCCTCGAAGTTGGTTTTCTAGAAATGTTTCGTTTCTTTATTCTGCCCAGAATTCTGAGTAGCCTTGTTTGACCAATTGTGACTTTTGATCTTGTGACCTAATTGAAACAATTCCTTTTGCATTGTATTATAGAAGTCAAATAATTTTTATATCTCCATATTTAGGTCATGATGAATCCGTTTGGTCAGTTTGCTAAGCTCATTCCATTTACAGTTTCTATTAATTTGCCAAATGGTCAAATACAGAATTGCAGAATGACCTACTTTGAGGTCTTACAAATGTGTATCCGGATGAATGCCTTTGATAAATGATTTTTCCCTTGTATTGAAAGCATGGAAATGTACTACAATGAAGATTTTAAAGCCATGATGAATCTGTTTGCCCAGTTTGCCAATCCGATTCCGTATGTAGTTTCTAACAATTTGATGCAAATTAGTTGCCCGGTTTGGTCAAAAGCCACTTTTGTGAGATTATATCTTGAATACCATGATTGGTCACATTAGGAAAATGGTTGCCTTATATTGTAGACAAAATTTACTTCAAGTTTGCAAGGTCTCAAATCCTGAGGGTTTTTTATGCATAATTCTCCAGATGCTTTTCATTTGCAGAAATTGTTATTTCTCATTTGTTCTTTTCTATAAGTTCCAAGTGGCTAATTTCGAGGGGCTTCCAAATGTACCTGGATGATTTCCACAAGCCACCCTTCTAGATCCATATTCTCTATATAGCATACTTCCAATGTCTATAAGCTTAGATCCCCAGGAGGTCATTTGACATGTTTTCAAAGTCAAAACCAAATGTGTTTATCATTATTTGACATGGTATTTTGTAGAATAGTTCTGAAGAGGCGACTTGATTGTTTTAAAATATTTTGACCTGTTGGGTTTCATCAGTTGTCACTTTTCAGTATGGAATAATTTCAATCATAGAATGTATGTGCCCATCGCCATGTCCCGGTTACTGGATTTTGTCAGTTTTAAAGGCTAATTCCAGAGGCCAATTGCAGCTTATCAAATCAGTATTGCATAATTATAAAGGGATGGTCGATGGTCATCGATTCAATGCTTTGTGATCCAATTGGTGAATAGGTTACATCTCTATAAATGAAAGGAAACATCAAGTTAATGGATTATTTGACAAGGCTAAATTTTTTAGCAATGGACTTAACAGGAGCAATACTGAATTCCAAGACATTTTCCATTTTCTTCTATGTGTAAATGGAGTTTTGGAACATGTTGCAGGTCTCCATCAAAACTTGGAATTGTTCTTGTTTACATGTATGAAAATGTCAAAGCATCACTAAATCATGTGAACTATTTTTTGAGGTACATCAAAAAATGTGTCATCTTAAGGAATGAAATGAAAGATTGTGCAAATATCTAGGAAATTAGAAGGCTAGTGTAGTGTTTTAAAAATAAAAAAACAAAGCATGTAAATCTATTTTAAATAGAAAAGAGGTTGCATAGAGTATGTTTGAGATGCTACTGGAGGCCCATAATGTCGCGCTGATATTAGAGGAGTTTAAACACTCCAAAGCCAAACACATGCAGTAGCAAAAGACCCATCATGATGGGAGGTAACTCAGAACACTTCACTAAATAATGAATTTGGCAGGTGTTGTAATGTGCAGCACATGTTATGGTAAAGGCAGTGCATTAACTAGCAGCGCAAGGTGGAGGTAAAGAGATTTCAAACAAATGTCGAGTAATACTCCTAGCCAGTGCATGATTGAAATGGAGGAGCCCAAGCTAGAAAATGGCTGTGCAGGGGAGTTGGAGAATGATGGTTGAGTCCAAGGAGCTGCGTAGCAAGTTGAAAGAAGAGAACCCTATTTAGGATAGCTATACACTATGGTGTTTAAAACATTTAAAAAGGACCTGCAGTTATTCTTCCTTAAACCTAAAGGCTCTAGCAATTTCACTTGGCTATAAATAGCTAATAATGACCTTAATCTATGACTTATCCTTGCTCAGCTTTATTAAGTGTCCTATTGGCGATGATGGAAGTGATCCTTAGCAGTGGGCACTTTATCTTTGAATTCATAGAGTCAAGGGAAGCTCACTACAGATCATGAGACAACCTAGGAAGTTCAAGTGGCGCTTATGGAGATGGGGACTACATAATAGATGTTAGGGAAAGAGATGTTGCTAATGCGAGTCAACTGTTATACATAAATGGGGCTGGATGATCCCACATGTATGCTACATGGGGCTTTGAAATGTTTTAGTATGTCTGCGCAAAGAGTTCAATGTGTAGTAAAGCACTTGGAGGCAGTCTTTGATGTTAAAGGCAAAGAAAACCAAAAATTTTGGCATAGGTGTGCGCGATTTATTTAGAATCTCCAAAGTAAATTATCCCACATTCATGGGGTGGGGTAATCATCAATGTTTAAATACACCAGTGCTCACATGTAATATAAAGAAAGGAACATGAGCTTGTTGGTGAGCTCGTAGGTGTTGTGCTTAGCTAGAGGAGGCGATAGACCACATTTTTTATGCGAAAATGCAAGAAAGCTTTAAAAACTTAAAAACCATTATCCCACATTGCTCCTGCTATGCAAATTTGAGATATTTATAAGCTACAACACACAATAGGTAATGTGAAGAAGCAAAGAGGAATCTCTCCATGTGAGCTTAGAAGGCACCTCGGGAAGCATGCCCAGTCAGCCGACAGACAAAATTTTGTAGTTGAAGTCGCATGGTCGCGGAGGAGAAAGGCAGCTCGTCGCGCGATTGCTAAGGGTTCAAACTTGAGGTCAGATGCTACGTGAGTGAGTGATGAGCTTGTCAAACAAGTATTGCAGTTGATCAAAAATGAGGCGTGAGTGCGCGACCAAGCTCAGCCGCGTAGTCACCCAGGGTTTTCCAAGGTCGTAAAAAGTCACGCGAGTGGGTGACTCAGCTCATCGCGCACTCGCACAAGGTAAAATTAGAGCCAGTCAAGGATGCAGAAATGGAATTTTAGAGCCAATCAGCAAGCGCCACTTGGTGAAATTTGGTGACTTGCACAGAAAAAGGGCAGAAAAGAGATAAAATAATATATGTGCAACTAAATTAAAATATTTCCATAGTTCAAACTTTAGTATAATCTGCATTTTCAAAATTATAACTGAATATGCACGAGAAAGGAAGTTTGTTTTCATGATTAAATGACCAAATTTTATCAGAAATATGAAGTGTCATATATCACCAAAAAGGGCTTGAAGAGAGGATTCTGATTTTATAGTCAGTTTGAGAGTATCAAATCAGATTTTTGCAGTTAGAGAAATAAGCAGTTGCAGATATTTTAGGAGGACATGTGTTAGTGACTGATTTTGTTCTTCTCTTTCTCCTATATCTCAGATTCTTCTCAGTTGTACAGGGATGGTGAAATTAATTCTGCAAGGAAGCTTACTAATTTTGTGTGTCTGATTTTGAGTTCTTTGTTGTATAAATGTATTGAATCAGAAGTTTTTTAATGAAAAGAAAATGGAATCCCTTTCCAGTATTTGTCTGATGTCTTTGTGTTTGATCCTGAATCTTTGTGCATAAATTTGTAAGGCATTTTAGTGCACCGGTTATAAGGCAACTGTGAATTTGTGTTTTAGTTTCTTTCAAGGAAAGAGTAAATCTCTCAGACAAGTTTAGAGGTTTCAAGGTTTCACATGAATTTGATGTCCAGGTGTTGGAGTGAAAAGAATGATTTGTAAGGCACTTCATTTGGGTCCTGTGTGTTTGGAGTTAGGGGGTTTTCTATGAATGTATGTTTATATGACTCTAATTCCCAATAGCCAAGGCACTGATCTCTGCTCCTTTATGCAGTTGTCATCACCAAACCATAAAATCAATTCAATTTACTTTTCTATTTAAAGAGCTGTAAATGATTGTCATATCAAGTGTGATGGGAAGGAATCCATCCCCTGATTCACTGAAAGAAGTGAATCTAATAGGTGCACCCACCTGAGCCTTTGAGCTCGAAGTGTAGGAGGATTAGTTTGATCCTCATTAATTAGCCTTTTCCTTGGCAAGGTCAGGGAAAAATGCTAATAGAATGGCGACTGTACTGGGTATTGGTTATAATCAATCATGTTTGTATATGTCCTAGAATCTCTAGTTTTGAAAGAAAGAGTCAAGCTAATAGAATCTGGAAGTAGTTTCAGATTTGTATAAGGATATCTTGGAAGTATTTTATTACAGTGATTATAAAAGATTTGTGCGGCTTTGCTGATTGGAGAGAACCCAGAAATAAATGTATGTGTCAAATGGATTTTGCTGTTTGAAAAATTTCCTCTGCAAGGAGGTGGCAACTCTATGTTGAAAAGAACCCGATGGAGCTATCAAGAAGGCTCTAGATCTGCCAAATTTCCAGTCAAAGAAATAAGAGCAACAACTGCAATTGTATTCCCAGGTAATCCTCATGTTTTTTATGTGAAAGAAAAGTTTCCTCAATAGGTGAAGAAGTCACTAGAAAGGGGGAAAATAGTTTTTAAATCTGTCATACTTCTTGGTTTAAAAGATTCAGATATCAAGTCAGAAGTATGTTTTTATTTTAAAAGGCAGATGGTTGAAGTCACAAGGTTCATGTCAAAAATCTCTGGTATGTGTCTATTTTTTTCAAATATATGTCATAAGTACCATATATAATTTCATAAAAGATACAACCAATAATGAATTCTTGCATAAATTTTTCTATGAAAAGATATGCGCCATTATGCTTTGATGGCATTCATGGTTCCCCAAATGAAATTCCTACTGAGATTAGGAAGCATCTACAAAATTTTGAGGGGAAACAATCAGATTCAACATGTAAGCATTTGCAGGAATTTGCTGATCTGATGGGTGACTTTGAGATTCAGCATGAAGATATATACATGAAGCTGTTTGTTCAAACTTTGAAAGATAATGCTAGGGACTGGTTTTCCTTTTTACTAGCTTGTTCAATTTCTTCTTGGGATGAATTGCATGTTGCCTTTATGGAACAATTTGGTGAGAGAAGAAATTTGAGTGATATATTTATTGAATGGTTGAATCTAAGGATTGAAGAGGATGAACTAGTTCCTGATTTTAATATCAGATTTGCAAGAGCTTTACATGAAATACCTGAAAGTAGTAGACCTCAAGACAATGTGTGTGTTGTGGTATAT
>MU227154.1:624350-644160 GCA_018584345.1 Thuja plicata
AATTAACCTTGAAATCAATAAAGTACAGAATGCTAGCAAGTAGTAGAATTGAATCTAACAATGAAGCTATGATATTCAATAGATATGTAATTGAAATTCAAATGTATGCAAGTATGTAAGTATGAAAACATAAAATCAATAGGAACCATAAAACTCCATGATTGTATGCTTGAAATCCACTTTTAAGAGATGATGAAATAGTCTTGAGGATGCACAAAGAATCTTGAATGAAGATCACACCACCATGATGGCTAGATCTACGGTTTGAATGATGAATCTTGAATGTTTGCACCTAATCCCTTCGAAGGCTTGAGAGCTTGAATCCTTGATCTTCAATGGAGAACTTGAATGATTGAGAAGAGGAATTGAACACCTTGAGAGCTTGGAAATGGATGCTTGAACTTTTTGCATCTTGACAAAATCTTGATTAGAGCTTTTTGCACTTAGAAGACTTAGAGAAAATGAGAGAGAGAGACTTCCTTTTATATGAAATTAGGGCACAATCTTCTAAGGAGGCCTACATAGGAGGATTAAATTCCCATTAAGGCCTTTACCCCTAGGAGAGGACCTATATTAAATATAATTTAGGAATCAATGCTTTGGAACCTGAAACAGCCGACCCGGAAGCGGGAAAAATTGAATTTTTGATGACCCCCAACAGCCGACAAGCTTCCTATTTTGAAAGGGGGACACTGGTTAGGGTTGAGGTTGACCCTAACCTAGGTCAAGGTCAAGGTAGACCTTGACCCAGGGGGTCAGAACCCCAGGAAAATATGCCAGGTGGGGTAGGAGGTGCCCGGAGAGGCCCAATCAGGGTCCTGAACCAACACAAAAGCATGAGATGATGCAGAAATAGGATGATGACATGGTAGAGGTAAAAAATGTCCCCTAAGGAGGGCTAAATTATCTTAACATGGAAGTGCTTCCATTTTAAGATGATACACTTTATAACACTTGCATGAAGATGAGATGTGAAAATGAGAGGAAGAGGTCTCCTTTTATACACATTTTGGGGCCCATATTTTGCAAGGCCAAACCTGATTAAGCACCAAGGAGAGACAAAATTGCATCAAGCCTGAATCCCACTAAAAAGATGTGCCCTGGGAAAAGCTGACTTAGTTCAGCCTTGTCCAAGTACATTTTTTCAAATTTAGCCCTGGACTAAGGGGTGTGTGCTAAAAGGGGGTGGTGAAAACCATAATTCATCTTGAAATTGGGGCAAATCCAGAGATCCAAAAATGCATTGTAAAGGACCTAGATGGAAGATGGATCATGTGAATGGATGGAAAATAGGAAATTATGCATAGAATTTAGAGCCATCCTTGATTTTTGAACAAATAATGTTGATTTGAATGGTGCAAAAAGGGATAGAAAGATGTGAAATCAATGGGAACCCATAGATGCTAAAATGGGGCTAAAAATGAGCACCTAATAAGGGTGATTACTTTTTAGGATGGTATAGTATTAACATAAGCCATGATGGACAATTTGAAATATTTCTCTCACATTATTTTAGAGTAATTTCATCACACTTTTATAAGAGAAACCATAGAAGGATTATTTTTGTTACCTGAATGATAAGAATGTTGAGTCAATGTTCCAATTATGTTTATTTCTATCTTGTCCTCTTTCTCCTCCTTTGGATAACTTGAAAGATTGATCTCCCTCTCTCCCCTCTCTCTTTCTCCCTTCCCACTCTCCTTTTCTCCATCTCTCCCCATCTCCCTTCCCCTCTTCCTCTCCCTCTCACAAAATTTCAGAGTGGATTCACCTTACTTCTTTGAGATCAACCATGAAAGAAATAGTTTTGTTTCCTGAATGATAAGAATTTTGAGATGATGTTGCAAGTATTTATAGTTCTATTCATTCCTCTTTCTCCTCATTTATATTGTTTGAAAAATTATTCCCCTCTCTCCCTCTATCCATCCTATTTTCTCCTACCAATAGTGGACTACTTCGACCTCAAAGATGCAAAATAAGCCCTAGTTGGTACATAGTGGCATTTATTGGTCATAGTGAGGAAATAGGAGGCAAATCAGTGTGGATTGAGTATGCTAGACCCACTACCCAATATGGGTTTGATTGAGAATGCTAGATTCACCCTTTCCAAATAATTACAATCCATTGTCTCTTACATAGTATTAGTGAGTGGGAAAGTCAATAGTTGCTCCAAAAAGAGGGAAAACTAAGAATATTTTATGCATACAAACTATCACATGAGCAAGTTAATCGAAAACAAGTCATTAACTTACAAACAAGCCTGCACTTATCAAGCTAATATTGCATACATCTCACAAAGTTTCTTTGATAGCTTCTTTAAAGAGGAATTTTCATGGACATTAATAAAAATAGAGTCTAAAAGGCACAATGTGATTAGACCCTCGGATTTACAGTCTATAACATCATATTTAGTAGCCTAAAATGGATCTCTAGATCTCAAGGCATTTTCATTAATAGCATCACATAGATCTTGATCTACTAATAAATCCTCCATCTTCATCTTTCATATCTCAAAATTATTTACAAAAAATTCTTCACCTTTATTATTCCCAACAAACTTTCCATCTAAAAATTCCTACAACATGATCACAAAGTATCTTCTACAAAGGCTCCCACTCAAACCTAGATTAGTTCAAAAAATTCAACAACCCAAAACTAAAACCAAAGGTGATCAGGCTTGATTTCCACTTGTAAGGAAGCTAAGGTAGAGTAAAAACTTCCTACACTAACCTTGAGAGGAGGGCTATGAGAAAAAATCTCACATATTTAGAATAGCTACAAAAACAAACATAAATAACATGTATACAACAACAAAGTGGTTTATGTGGATAAAACCTTTTTAGGAGAAAAATCCCATTCTCCAAAATTTTCCTAATATATTATTCAAAAATCAATAACATATTACAATACATTTGCAGAGAAATCTTCTTACAAGAGTATTACCAAGGGAGATCCAGAGGAAACTCAACAACTATCAAACTCTCAAAATACACCACAGTAACCTTTCATCAATGGTACCTTTTTATTATTTCAAGGTTGAGACACTTTTTTTTTTTTTTCCAAAAAAGGGTCACATTCATCCTTTCCATAAATGATTCATTCATTTATAACATTAATCTTTTGTGCATTAATAATTCATAGGTTGTTGAGTAAATCTATCTTTCTCGATCTCCATTTTTTATAGGTGTTTTTATTATAGGTTATTTACATGCTCATAAGGTTGAATAAATAACCCCAACATGGTATTAGAGCTCAAGATTTTCTAAGTTAATATTCAGTTTCTAATAAATCTAGCCTTGAAAACAATTTAGGTGCACTTTGGACTCAAACTTAGATTGCCATCATGTTCAGAGCATCCCAAAGCGTATAGATCGACTATCGTTTCATCAAAATATGAGAAATTGAAGTTTTGGGTAATTTTATGATGGCACAAAAATTGAGGAAAGATCTAGGGATCAATAGAAAATCTCAACATCATAGGGTAAAATAAACTTTTCCATCATTCACATAGTAGCCAAAAGCACTAGACTTACCTATTAAAATACAAATATCATCATTTAGATCTGTATGAATTACAACATACAGATGTCTCGAGATGCACAACAATTCATCAACACTCACATGAAAATCACTACTCAATTTGTTTAAGCAATTAATTATTTTTACAAAAAAAATCACTTTTTTGATGCTTTGGTTTCCAACAGAGTCTTGTTCATGAAATATTTCTAGGGCATATGTACAATGGTCACCTTATCCATGCATGCACCTGGACACATAACCACTAATGTCAGTGCATGCAATCAACAACACGGTATATTCTGTCACATTGTTGGATGGATATTTTTCTACAGATAGTTTTTGGATTAGTTGAAAAATAGTAGTTTCAACCACAACACATGAGAGGATTTCTCTCCTACTTATAAGAGAAGGCTTACCCTATGTATTTCTACTAAAAACAACTAACACTAACTAGAACCTAAGATTAATATTATGTACACTAAGCTAATCAACTAGGTGTTACATTCCCCATATTCTCTTTCTTCATAATTTATGTTCTTCATTCACCGTATGCTCTCCTTTCAAGATAGATGTTCTTCTCTTGCAATAAAATTTCAAGTACAATCTAAAAAAATTAATGACCAAGAAGATCAAAGACTTTATGTGACTCCTTACATGAATTCAGAAAAAAGATGGAATATACATGCAACTCAAAGACTACAACATATGTTACACCTTAGATGTGCAAACATAGAAGATAAAGCAGCCCAAAGACAATAAATTAACTCCTAGATTGCTAAAATGATGCTAGATTAGAAAGATTACAAGATCTAGTTTAAATCATAACATTAAATTTTAACATAATAACAAGCTCCAAGACTGCACAATTGAGTTCAAATCACCTTTAATATAACACCACAAAACTCACAATAAATTTTAGATAATGTCATCACATAATAACTTGCTCCAACACAAAGTTTTGAGGAAACTTGTCTCTTTTATTGACTACAATTTTCTTTACATCCAAAATCAGATTTGTAGAGTGCACACACAAACTAGCAAAGTTTTGTTGCATTACCAAAAAATGTCTATTTACAATGATCCCTCTTGTATTCATAGAAGAGAGGCTATGAGAAAAAGGTGGGAGAGTTCTAACTAATTGTTGTATTATTCCACATTATGGTCCTATTGTATTTTGATTTCTAATGTGATTACATGTAATTGTATTTTATAATTCTAAATGTGATGTGATCACATGTAATTACAATTTCTAACTTTACATGTGATTTATCAAAACTAAATAGCATAATTGAAACTAAACTAAGTGCATGGAAAGAGACAACTCTTATGAGCATCATCCTTTGTCTAGAAGGTCCTCATGTTTTTATAGGCTGGGTCGTGCTTAACGTATTCAGGTTTAGTGAAGGCACTTTGTTTAGGAACACCAACTTGCATCATTGATAGTTATTATATACTTTGCTAATAAAGCCCCACCTCATCTTCTTGTATGGTTTAATTTTGGATCTTCATGGGAATTTATCTCTGTGGAGTTGAGGTGATAATCCTAGAGTGTGAATGAGATCATTTTAAATAGCATCACAATGAATCATCCTAAGGGCTTCCAAAGTTGGAAGATAAATTAACAAAAAAAATGAGACAACAAAGAAAACACTCGGCACGACACAAAAAAGGGGAAAAACTATTTAAAATGGACCAATTTGTAATTTTGGGGGTTCAACAACATATTACAAATAAGGGCATAACATATATGTTTACAAGTATAATCAAGACAAAAAAGTCTTGATAACACTAGCACATAAGCGAGGGAACGACATTATGTACTCAAAACTAAAAGTTTTGATTGCATTGGATAGTGTAGAACATTATGTTGAAATAAGGACTAAAAGTATAGATTGCACATAGTTTTTCAATGTAACGTGTAATCAAAACTTAAAGTTCTGATTACAACTTAAAGTTCTAATTACATGCAAAATAAGATGCAACGTAAAGTGTGGTCAGAACTTAATGTCCCAACAACACTTGGTTGTAATAGGTTTTTACTTGCAGTATGGACTTAAAACCTCGACTGCATGAAGTAGTAATATGATTTATGTAATGAAGATTTTAGCTAAGACTTATGGTGTTGATGGCACAAAGTGATCACATATATCTTGATGATAATCGTAAGTGTGGTTGATCTTTTTAGCTCCATCTGCACAAAAAGTAAATTATTTATGAAAACCCCCTTTATAATCAGGTCCTAAAGATCTGATTACAAGGGCTTGAATCCTTGCAAAGATACATGTAATTGGAAAAAAGAACCTGATTAAAAACAAAGAAAATCATGTTGCATTTGATTTGTAGTTGAGGAATCATATCATCGAGGTTTTCAAGATATGATTTTACATATCCATTTGCAAAAATAATGAAAGACCTACATGGTTTAAAAGGAAAGAAATCTTCTAAAAGAGACTCATCCTGAACAAAAATATTGTTTTTGCATTCATAAAGGTAGCATGAAACTTTGAGAAAGGAAACACCAAAAATGCTTACTCAGGATGCATTTACGTGACTTTAAAACTTGTGGCCATGAGAGAAAACATGGTGACAGAGACTAAGATAAACTTGAAACTACAATGTTTGGTCAAAATAAACAAGGGAACAAAAAGAGTACTAAATGAAACAAAAAAATAAAAACTCTCATACTTAAAATGAAAGTGTTCCCTAGTTCACCAAAGAAAATGATACACATCTTAGACCAACATGAGAAATATGTTTGGTTGAGCTTTGATTCGCTAAGATCAAAAGAACAAAGATGATGCAAGGGTTTCAAAGATCAATGAGAGAGATTAGGTGATTAAAAAGTCAAATAAAAATATGTCTAAATGACATGGTGAAGAGATTATAAATCATTCTTAAATCTCAACAGTTTATAACATTAATTACACTTTGATTTGTAATTGGGGCTAAAAGTCTCGACTACAAGTTATTTTAAAATGCCTTATGTTGCAAGAAAATAATATACGTCCAAGCCACATATTTAGATTGGAGCTTTAAGTATGACTTGAAGCACACAATGCAAAACACATGTAAATGAGTGAAAAAGTTCTCAAAATGCAAGGAACTGATAAAGACTAAATTTAAAAATAAGAAACCTTGAATAACAAAGACAAAATATTTGGACCCTTCAATAACAAATGACATGATGCCCAAAAATTCTTGAGGATAAGGATTTTGAACCTTGAGAAGCATCTCTAAAGCCTTATAATGACAAAATTTGTAGGGTTATCCCTGATTATTGCTAAGCAAAAATTAGGGATAAAAAATATCAGTAGAATCTTTTAGGCAGAGAATAAGAATATCTTGGAGAATCTTCACTTTTTAGGTGAGTAACTTTTATCTAGCAAGAGGGAACATTTTAGGAATATTGATGGCATCAACATAATGTCATTCTAATATCAACATTATGGCCTCCTCTCTAAGCCCTCTTCAAGCTCTTTTGAACTATACTTAATTTTTTGGCCATATCTTTTGCATATCAAGTTAAAATTGTGCAAACAAGATATCACTAAAAAGCTAGATCCGAGCCCAATCTAGTGGTGTTGCTCTTTTCTCCAGATTTTTTTCCAATTGTTCACTACAGACCTTTGAAGGAATATCTTACCTTTAACACTTCTAGGGATATATTTTGTTCATCTAGACCTAGTTTCGCAATTCTTGTGACATCATGAAGATGATTTAGTCCTCTACACAAATCATTGACCTGTTTTTCCTTCAAATTTATTATGTATTTGTCATTTTCATAAAATATTATATCTTTTTGGGGGGCTTCTTTCTTAGAAAGCAGCTAAATCATCTATTTTTTGAGATCAAGGGCCATTTTTTCATTGAGGGGGTTTAACTACTATGTTAGTCCAAATTTGTACAAATTTGCCTTCATTTATCATGGCTACCATCATGTCAGTCCCCTCATTCCATTCAATTGGTATAGCTTGAAACATTAAATAGAGATTAGTTTGCAGAACTAGGAGTTACACAAAGTGACCATGGAAACACAACTTGAGCATATAGAAGATACTGAGAAGAGAAATTAGTTTAATAGGTGTGATGAGGCTTTTGGTTATGCATGTCTATGTCTCTAGATATTTTTTTTTTCATGTTGACTCTTGCATCACTCCCAATCAGATCTAAAATCAACTGGAGTCCTTGTTTGGCAAGCATGATGCATTGAGATGATTTCATTCAAGCAATGAGATTATTGACTTGAATCCTATAGATTCTGACAACATCTAGGACTTATTAACCAAACTCAAGTCTCATATATTATAGTTGCATTATCTTGTTATTCAGAAAGAGGAATCTCAGTTGATTTTATCCATCCTTGTATTTATTTTTAGTTTCTACCTTTTATTCCACCAAAGATATACTTGATAATAGGTTCACCATACCTTACCTTGATGCTTTCGCTTCATTCCTCACTTGGGAGAAACCAAATTTGGTTCAAATGAGTATGTTTCAGTCTACAAAATCGTAGACTCTTCTTGCCTCCTATGACATGAGAGATTAGAAGGCTTCAAATGGAAAAGATGAGACATAGAAATACAAGTATTACATTTCATATGAGTAGTTTAAGAACTCGTAATCAAAGGGTTCTCTGGATTCTTCTTCCTCTTCTAAGAGGTCTTCATGTAAGAAGGTAAAGCCAAAGTGCATATTCCTTTTTGGAAACTCAAGACCTAATTTTTTTTTGATAGCTCATTTATGATTCATCCACCCATGATGGATCCCATTCAATGGGATTAGAACCTTGAGTGATGTTCAACTCAATAGCTTAGCTTGATTTCTTGGTGAAATCATGTTATTCAATGCATGTCTTATTTCCTCCAAATTTATAGTCATCACTATTGGAAATAATGGGAAGTGTGTACTGAGAGGGGAGGGGTGAATCAACACCTCTAAAACTTTTATCTCTTTTATCCTTTAACCTTTATTTAATCAATTGTTCATCCAACCATTTGTTCTATACTATCTTTGTGTAAGACATATCAATTCTTTAACTTAATCAAACATGTAAAAAATTCATAAAAAAATTCATGAAAGTAATTGACTCATAACACAAGATATGATATCACAGAAAACCTCTGTAAGAAGGTAAAAACTGTGGTTGGGATGTCACCCACAAAATCTTCACTATCTACAGATTGGAAGGGGCCAGTTAAGGCTTACAATTTGATCACTTCTGATGATCTACTCTGTTAGGAGTATCTATGGAGACTTTTTAAAGTCTAATATGTTAAGAGCTTTAGCAACACTGTTTAGTGTGCACTCGATTAAGAGATTTACCATAGGATTGTTAAATCCACTTTCCTTGTAAGGATTTTTACTTTTGCTTCACTTGTTAGAATGTAAACAAATTACTCTTTGACCTAATTGTATGCAATCTAATATTTTTGATTATAGATCCATTCAAGATTACATGTATATTTGTATCACCTACTCTGATTGAATAATACCTTTGTTGCTTGGTAGCCTCTGTTCTTGGTTCTTGATAACCACTTTCATCTTTTGTTGTTCTGGTTCTTGAAACTCTCACTCTGATCCATAGATGTGTTCGTTTGCTACTTTCATCCTCTCCTCATACATTTAGAATGATTAAAACATCTATTTATAAGCTAGATTGACCTAATTAAGTTTCACGTAAAACAAACTTAACTCTATGATCACATGTTTACAACTTTACCTTGATCTCCTAGTCTGCATGTTTTCAATCAGTTAGACTAATTAAAATAATTACAATAATGTTGCTTGTCCCTTAAGTAATGGTTTTAAAACAAAACAAAAATTTATATATAGAATATGAGTGTTTTATCTGACGTGGAAGTCAGATCCACTTTTTGTGAGCTATAACTGACTTTCGGTGTCTGATGCTCGGTTTGCTCTGAAATCAGTTTTACTAACTTTTGGGTTGCATTATTTTGTTCTTTTAGTTTGCACTGTGCCTATTCTCTCAATTTGAACTGTATCTATTAGCTAGGTTCCTCTGTTAATTTCCTCCTATCGGGTTCCACTTTATCTATTGGGTTCCTTTTGAACTTAACACTTTCGGTGATTTCTGGTATCTATACTTTCGGTGATCTCTGAAAATCTATACTTTTAGTGTTACTGAAAGTCTGTCTTTCAGTGATCTCTGAAAGTATGTCTTTCGGTGTAGGTTTACCGAAGGTTCAAAAACTATTTTCCTTTTGTATACTAATGGAAAAATAATGTCTTTAATCTCCCCCTTTGACATTAGTATCAAAAACTTATATGTCTATGAATACTAACATGTTTAGTATGTACACCATGTATATACCTTGTCATTATATGACTCCCCCTAACTATATGCATTATAGTATATATGTACATGTATACTTATACTTGTGCCTCTTTATTTCTCTTTTGCACCTTATGATATATGAACATATCATTTCCCCCTTTTTTGATATTAAGGACAAAGACGTACAACTTACAAGTTGTCAAAATTTTGGCAAAAATGTGTAACTTATAGATTGTCCAAAATATGGGAATGAGAGTTTTCATTTCTTCCATCATTTTCTCCTATTTCTCTTTAAGGTGTTCTAGATCCATGTGCTCTAATGAAATTTTGGCATGCATATCATAAATGTTGTCTAGGATAGACATTTCTAGGGTGAAAATCAGTGTTCTTGCCAGTGTCATGTGTTGTTGCAGTAATGTGAGATTGGGTAATATTAGAGCTTGGAGATTGGTTACCTCATCTCTAAACTTTGATTCTTCATTTTGAATGTCCTATCTCAGCTTTCTTGCTTGCTTTAGTTGTTCATAGTGCAATTTGATTGCATCTTCATTGTTAGTGAGACCTTGTGCACTTGCTTGTAGATCAGCATCGCTTTGTGCTATCTTCTCACTATACTCCTTAGTGAGTTGATCTAAAGTGCATAACTTTTGGATTAAGGTTATAGCTTCTTAAATGACGGGGTCCAATGTACTTACTAGTTCAAACAACTTCACCTTCTTCTCTGCCACTTCTTGGCTGATTTTCTTTGCTAGCTTGAATTGAAATTTTTGTTATGCACGCTCTTCAATTACCTTTTCAGTATGTACATTATTAGATGTGATAGCTTCTATGAGAATGGTCAATTGATCAAGTATAGGAGTATCTTGATCAATGTTAGTGTCAGGTACTATTTTTTGTAGTATGTCTTTTGTAGTTTCAAGTACCTTTGATTCTTTTGTTGCTTTCCTAAGCTTATCTTGGATATATTTTCTCTCACAAAGTCTTGCATACTTTGTTAGTTCAGTTGGATCCAATTATCTAGGATCACATACTAGAATCTCAATAATTTCATCCAAAGTAACTGGATTCTTATTCTTTTTCTTCTTGTTCTTTGAGATTTGGGTTGATGTAGGTTTTTGAACTACTATTGTTAGTTCATTTGTCTTCTCTGAATTGCTCGGTGAAGGCTTGGTAGATGAATTTCTTTTTTCATTTTGCTCAGTGTCAACCTGTCAGTTAGGTGAAGATGTCTCCTCATTAACCTTGGGTGTATCTGCATATTTTTCTTCTGTATGCTATGGTGTATCATCTTTCTTTTCTTCTTCACTTTTCTCTTTCTTCTCTCCATCTTTTCCTTGCTTCTCTTCTTCGCTTTTTTGATCAGCAAATTTGTCTTGTTGTGCATTAGTAGTATCTTTCAGTTCTTCAGATGTGTCTTTTTCTTCTGATGCATCTTTTTGTTTTGCACCACGCTTGTCTTTGGGTATGCTATTATCTTCGGTTGGTGTTTTGTCGTTTTGCTGGAGCATATTGATGGCTTCCATCAATATTGGCATATTTCTCGGTATGTTTACCTATGCAGTAGCAAATGTAGTGTTCTATTCCTCGGTCTGGTCCTTGGAAACAATAAATTCTTCATCTTTTTGAATTTCTTCTGCAGGGTCATCGGTGATGTCAATGATTATATTGTCCACAATATTGTCCATGGTGGTGTCCGTCCATGTCTCATCTACAACATCCATGTTCTTGTTTCCTATTGTGTCTATTTCCTCTTTGTCCAATTCTACATCTGTGATGATAATTGGTTTAGTTCTCTCAGTAGCCTGATCATCCTTTTTTGGTTCATTTGTGAGAATTTTTCTCTCTGGGCTTTCCTCCTTAGTAGGTCTATTGAGTATCTTACTCCAAATTTTGTTTTTGTCCTTCTCTAGGTCTATTAGCTTTCCCTCAAGTATCTTGTAAGCTCTCATATTGGGTGAGAATTCTTGGGAATGTTTCTCCATCATCTCCTTGATTTCTTCCATTTTTGATTTGGGAGGCATAAGAGAAACACAGACTCTTTCCCTTACCTCTTTCTCATTCTTCAATGCGTAAATCCATCTGGCAGATATTTTGTCATATAGTGTATTGGGAATTTTATCATAAAATTGTATTGGTACATATTTAATGTACTCATCATTTTGATAATTTCCTCTTCAATCTTTTTCTGGTCCAAGGGATCTAGAGTTAACCATCTTCTTAATTTGGACTCAGTAATTGATACTAATTTAATCATTAGTGCACATATCTCATCAATGGTTTTAGGGATCTTACTCTTCTCCTATTCAACAACTTCATCCTGTTCAGTGTCCTTAATTTCCTCCTGGGTTCTAATGATCCTTCTTCTTTTTGTTGGCCCTCTTTTCTATGTTGCGGGTTTCCTCTTGTAAGTCGTTACTTGACCTTTCTTCAATGGTGAAGGACTTGTGTCCTTAGCTATTTGACTTCTTATCCTTGTAGCAGCTGTGGTTCTAGGCTTCTTGGCCGATGTAGGTAACAGAGTACCTAACTCTGTAGACTCAGAGCCACTTTCCTACTCAGCTTCACCAATGGGTGATTGTCCCTCAATTTCTTCTGTTTGTTCAGTTTCTTCCTCTATAATCGATGATAGGCCATTTTAATGGCATACTTAAGATACCCTAGAAGAACTTTTGATAGTTCTTTTCTTATTTTTTCTTTTATTACTCCAAGACTTCATGATTTAAAACTGTTAATATGTGGTATTCAACCACTAAACCTATGCAATGGACATATGCTTACTTAATATGCTTTATCTGGATGAATCTGCTCTGTTTATTGCTATGGAATTATAATCATGTTTTATGAATGAATTGACTGTTTGAACAGTAGATAATGCATATGTACTGTAAATGATTATTTGTCATGAATGCTTTTATCCTAATAGTTTTAATGTAGTGCATCGAAGTAGCAACCGTCATCTTTTTTAGATGAGCACGTCTATGTACTGGATGCTTGACTTGGTCCTGCAGCAGACACACATGTATGAAACATCAACGTAGTAGTAGTGGAAGGTTTTTGGTTAATCCAGGTGGAGATGATTGAGAGAAGACTTGGAAAATGCAATAATTTCCCTGATTAAATCTAGGAGAGAGTGGGAAGTTAGATCTGCTATCTAAGCAGTTCTTTCCTCTTTTCTGACCGATTCCATTTCTCGCTTTCTAGCTTTCCTTTTTGTTAGTTTTTTGTAATAAAAGCTTCGCCTTTTTCTTAGGGCGTGTTGATTTTAGTAGTTAGATGTTTTCCTATAAATAAAGCCCCACTCCTACATGAGAAGGAGGGTAGTAGTATTATGATAGTTGCAATATAGTTCAATTCTGTTATTTTACTATTGATGAGAATCTCTATACTCTGTTATTCATTTTAATGAGCAAATGAAGTGTTGAGATTAGTTCTGTGTAATTGAGTGTTCTGGGTACTCACCCAAGGGGCCCCACTTGGTGAGGAATCCATAGTTAGATTCATTTTTAGTTTATTTCACTTTCCTGCATTTACGTCATTTCCATTCCTATGCTGAATAGCTCTTGCAGCCAAAGCCACAGGATAGCTACCGCTTCCTGCGGCCGAGCGGCAGAGTAACTAAGGCATTGTAGTTACTTTGTGCACTCTTCCATCCTACTAGAAGAATTCACTTCCATCATTTACTTTCAAGTATTTACTTTCACAACAATATTTTAGCTTTCCTTTGAGTATTCATTTCATGCAACAATAGTATAGTTTCCCTTCGAAAGCATTTACTTCATGCAGCCATAGAATAGTTTCTTTCCAGTTATAGAATGATTGGTTGAGAAAGTGCTTGGTGCATATATTTTGTTGGCCCATTTCAAGTAACATGTACCTGGGTTTGACATATTAAATGAGTTTCTTATAAAGAGGATGAAGTGCTTAGTTGGATGTCCAATCCCTGATTTAAAGGATTATGCCTAGTTTCAAAGCCTTTATAACAAGCGATCATTTTTGGCGCCGTTGTCGGGGATGGTGCTGAGCCTAGTTCTTATTCAAACATTCCTAGGATTTGTTTTTATGCTTTCATTCCTTTCTTTAAGTAGATTAAGCCTTATCTTGACAAAGCAAACCACTATTCACATCATTCCATACTATCTGCATTTATAATAGACAAAGAGACACTCGAGGAAGGTACTTACCAAATCCATCCAGTAACCTATTTGAAGAATAAATCCAATTTTTTGATGCTATTGTTGAATTTTCTGAAGCCCCTTCATCATCCTCATCTTCTACGGGTGACTTTCGTGGGTTCTTCCAGGAACAACCAAAAGCCAATCTATTTGCCAAAGCCTTTGCCAACCTAGAACTCCATAATCCTCGAGAAGAAAATTCTTGGTAGTTAGTCATCTACCAACCTTAGAACCCACTTCAAAATCCACCTCAGTGACAATGAAGGATGACCAATCCTACTACATTTCCTTTTCCCATATTCGATCAGCGAGATAATAACAACCTCAAAAATATTCCCTCTTTTGCTCTTCCAAAATTTTATGGCCTTTTCACAGAGGACCCGGATACCTTTCTCTTTGAGTTTGATATCCTTTGTAGGAGCTATGACTACACCACCGATGCCCACAGGCTTAAGCTCTTTCCTACAACACTTAAAGAGTCTGTATTGTGATGGTTTATAGGCTTAGGACAGGATGTTGTCCACAATTGGGATGAAATGAAGGATGATTTCTTGCTGAAATACAAGGAGAACTATTGAGGAAATGATATGCAAGGGGATGACATCTTTAAGATGTCACAAATGGAGGATGAGAGTCTTGAGGATAATGTCTCAAGGTTCATGTTCAGTTTGCAGAAGAATACTCAGCATGAGCTTAATGAAGATTCTCAGAAGTTGCTTTTTTTGTGAGGCATTCATGAAGGATGAACAGAGGCACTAGACCTAATGGCCGAAGGAGATATCACCCAGGAATCATGGGATGATATCCAAAAGATCTACCTTAAGTTCTCAAGATCTGCTGTTAAGAAAGGAAGGGGATATAGGTCCACCCTTGGGAAGTCCAATGGTTTTAGTGCTTCACAGACAGAGATAAACAATCTCTTGTCCAATTTTAAGCAAGATATCATTAACAACATGGCCACTAAGTTGGACACCATGCATTATAAAAAGAAACATGAGGAAGCAGAGGCCATGCTAGCAAAATTCTGTCCACATTATAGACAGAAGAAGAGAGACTACAGATGCAAACTGGTTGCTAACATGGAGACTACACAAATGCCGACTGATTACAAACCAGTTGAACCAGAGGATGAGCATCTATTCTTCATTGCTCATCGATGATGATGGGTACAAAAAAAAGATATGCCTCAAGACCCTCTTTCATTTAGTGGTCCTTTTTATAATAATCAATGGCAACCCCCCATGAATTACCAAAATCCTCCCTAGAATAATTCCCAGAATCAGTGATAGATTTACCCCAATCCATAGTGGCCAAACCCTCAAGGAGGTTGGCAATAATCTCAAGGGGCATGGCATCCACCACAGGGTAATTGGCAGAAAAACCCATAGTGGCGAGGCGGCCAGCAATGGACAAATCAACCACAAGGATTTTTGTCACCACCTATGCAGCCTCCACAACAACAAGTTCTTTTGCCACCTCCTTTAGCCACTAATCCACCTCCTAATCCTACTCAGTTACATACACAACTACACCCAAAACCCAACAATTGACCTCCTCCACCTTAGCAAAATGTGTATGCTACAGACTTGTTGCATTATCCCATGCAATACCATGCGTATGCAATAAACCTCGATGATATTCACCTACGGTCTAATACTACTCTGCCTGCACTTGAGTCTCTTATAATTACTGAAATGCCTTCTAAGGAGTCCAATCAACCTAACAATCCATCTACTCCAGTAGCCCCTGTGCCACCATCTAAATCCAATCAGCATACCATTCCTCCTTTTCTGCAAAGATTGCAGCATAGCACTCCTAAAACCACTGATGAAGCAACTTTCAATATCCTTGACCAACTAAAGAATGTTAGCGTCCAAATTCCCCTTTTCCAAGAAATCAAAGATGTTCCCACATATGGAAAATCCATCAAGGAGACTTTCTTTAAAAATCCTAGTAGTAAGAAGAAGGATCCCCAGACTGTCCATGTCCTGGGAAAACTGGTGGACATCATGTTAGGGAAGCTTACCATCCCAAAATATTCTGACCTAGGTAGCCTTGTTGTCGAGGTCATTATTAATGGGACTGCTATAAAAAATGCCTTGATTAATCTTAGAGCTACCATTAATGTGATGACCAAGGACATTATGCAATGCCTTGGTATCACCAACCTCCGTAATACACCTACTATCTTGTAGCTCGTAGACAGTTCAACTATAAAGCCTGATGGAGTGGTGGAGGACATTGTGGTTGACCTTGAGTCTTGGTCCTACCTTATATATTTCATGATCCTCTCACCAAAAGCTACCCTAGGAGGCTATCCAATTATTCTGGGACATCCTTGGCTGGCTACCACTGATGCCTATATCAGTTGTTGATCAAGAGATATGATCATTTATGATGGCCAGCACACCAAAACTTTGGCCTTGTATCTTCTCGATCAACCTTAGATGAAATTAGCCTCTCCCATATGGCAAGACATAGGAGAGGAAGCTAAATTATTAATTTAGTCTCCCAATTAATGATGTTAACAAGGGATCCCTTCCCGCAGCTTCAGGAGGAAGATAAAGTAATCATCGACATCATGCATAACCAATATGGATCAAACTTAGACCCTTTCGATAGTTCCTTCCAAAACTAATCCCTATAGTTGTTGTACTCTGATTACCAAATATATTCCCCTGTATCCAACCAGCTCTATCACCAAATGCTTCCCTATGAGATCCAATTGCCCTCATTGACTGATGCATCTATGGTTGAGCTCACTAAGCAAATAGAGGTTTCCCCTTAATGCTACTTGAACATTAATAGCAAACTTACTCCTCAACAACAAACATCATTGACCAAGTTACTGAAGAACAATGCTACCAATTTTGCCTGGGATTACGCTGATATGAAAGGTTTGGACCCAAAGTTATGCACTCATAGGATTTTTATAGAGGAGGATAAGCTCCCAGTAAGGAAATTTCAAAGACGTGTCAACCCTATCCTTCATGAGATAGTCAAAGTCAAACTCTAAAAAATCCTTAAAGCCGACTTCATATACCCTATATAAGACAGCCAATGGGTTTCCCCACTAGTCATAGATCCTATGAAAGGTGGAAAGTGGAGAGTGTGTATGGATTACAGAGAGATTAACAATGCCACTAAAAAGGACCATTTCCCTCTTCTGTTCATTGACCAGGTTTTGGACTCTCTAGCAAGGAAGAAATACTTTTCTTTCTTGGATGGATATAGTGGATACAATCAAATCCAAATTCTTCCTGAGGATCAGGAAAATACCACATTCACCTGCCCATGGGGGACTTTTTCTTATTCATTTTTACTATTTGGCCTTTGCAATACTCCTGCTACTTTTTAGCGGGCGGTTATCAACATTTTTGTTGACATTTCCCATGACTGTATGGAGATCTACATGGACGACTTTACAACTTATGGTGAAACTTATGAGGAAGCGTTGGCAAATCTGGAAAAATTCCTCACCAGGTGTAAAGAACACAACCTATCTTTGAACAATGAGAAGTGTTTTATGATGATGTAGGAAGGAGTAGTTCTTCGTCACTATATATCTGCTCTTGGCATTCAGGTAGACCTAGCCAAAATTGAATTCATTATGAATCTACCTACCCTAGCCAAAAAAAAAGATGTCAGAAGCTTTCTTGGTCATGCTAGGTATTACAAAAGTTTCATAAAAGACTTCAGCAAGATAGCTAGCCCTATGTATTCATTGCTCACTAAAGATGCTGACTTTATTTGGACAGCAGACTGTAATGAAGCTTTCCTACAGCTGAAGTTTGTACTAACTCAGGCACCTATTTTGCAAGGTCCTAATTGGACACTCCCATTCCACATACCTACAGATGCCTTTGATCATGTCATTGGAGACATTCTTGGACAAAAGGAAGGTACTCTAGAACATGCTATTTATTTCATTAGCAAAAATCTGCAAGGAGCTGAGTTGAATTATACAGTTACCAAAAAGGATCTATTGGCTATTATCTATTCTCTTAACAAATTCCGCCACTATTTCACTGGTTATCAAATCTTTGTGCATACAGACCATGCATATATTAAGTACTTAGCTAACAAACCTACAATAACATGGAGGTTAGCTATATGGCTATTACTACTATAGGAGTTTGATATTACCTTCATAGATAAGCCAGGCAAATCAAACATGGTGACCAATTTTATCTCACACATGCAGAACGTTGATGAACCTATGGCAATTGATGACAGTTTCCCTAATGACCACATGTTCTCCATTGCAGCTCAAGCACCCTGGTACACTGATATTGCTAACTATCTGGTTTCCCAAAAGGTACCTCCACACTTCTCTCCAAAAGAAAAGTGGTTACTAATAGAGAAAAATTTAAAATTTTCATGGATTGCTGATTGTTTGTTCTATACTGGCCCCGACCAAGTATTGAGAAGATGTATTTGAGAGGATGAAACTTATGACATCCTCTGGGCTTGTCATGATGAGCACTGTGGAGGAAATTTTTTTGCCAAAAGGACAGCCATGAAGGTACTTAACACTGGTTACTACTAGCCATCCCTCTACAAGGATTCAGCTAATTACACCAGGAAGTGTGATCAATGTCAGAGGATGGGGTGCCTTACGAAATCTGATGAAATGCCACTCTTTCCCCAGGTCATAGTAAATCCATTTGATAAATGGGGAATTGATTTTTTTGGTCCCATCGGTCCTGCATCTGATGATAATTTGTACATACTTGTATGTAATGATTATGTAACCAAGTGGGTGGAGGTTAGAGCCATGAAGCATGCCAAGGATAATATAGTTTCACAGTTTCTATATGAAGAGATATTCACGTGCTATGGTGTACCATGAGAGTTAGTCACTGATCAAGGATCTCAATTTACCTCTATGTTGATTACTGCTCTGATGAACAACTATAATATTAGTCACCGAAAATCAAGCCCCTATCACCCATAGGTGAATGGTCAGGCAGAAAACACCAATAGGGAGAAAGAAGTTATCCTCACGAAGATAGTTCAGTTGCACAAGAAATATTGGATTAGTCACCTCCAAGAAGCAGTATTGGCCTCATGAACTACATGGAAAACCACAACAGGGTTTACTACTTTTGAGTTGGTATATGGAAAAATAACTACGATGCCGATTGAGTTTGAACATAAGACTTTACACATGATCTTACTGAAGCACAATGTGATAGGATCCTGCAGCTTAACCAGCTGGTTGAGATAAGGAAAGCCACCATGTAGCACACAGAATTGATTCAGATACAGCGAAAAAAGTGACATGATTCTCATATCCTTTCCAAACAGTTTGCTCATGACGACTGGGCTCTTTTGTATGACTCCATATTTCATGTAACCTAAGGTAAGATTATTGTTGGAAATATAGATGGAGTAACTGAGAGGGGAGGGGTGAATCAGTTACCACAAAAATAAATCCACAAGTCCCTTAGATGTCTTCAATATATACTGCTGTTACTCGGTAGATTAACTTATCATTGTTTATTAAACATTCACAGTTATTGACATGCATAAATCAAATAGCATAAACACAAGTAACACCAGATATAACGTGGAAACCCAATTCGGGAAAACCACCAATGCAACTAGTTACTGATTTTCACTCTTCTGAAGTGAGCCCTGTTAGGAGCCAACCCTGTTAAAGGTTACAAAACACACTGTTAGGTGTGACCCTGCTAAAGGATTTAATCACCCTGCTAGGAGTGGCCTTGTGAGAGGTCTTTAGAGTAATTCAACTGAATTGTCACCTTGTTAGAGGATTTATGAAATGGTTGTTAGACCAACTCTGCTAAGAGATTTCGAT
>MU227154.1:644525-670533 GCA_018584345.1 Thuja plicata
ATTTCACAAATAAAATCCTTCGCAGGCCGACGCAGTCCAGAAATGATATTCCAGTGTTGACCAACTGATGCTCGGTGAACACTGCAGATTCTACGAAAATCCTTTGGTAACTGAGTGAACTCGGTAAAGACTGACTTTCCTTCACATATTCTTTGATGACTGAGTGGACTCGGTAGAGACTGAATTTCTTTTGTCGACCGAGTGAGCTCGGTAGTAACTAACTTCTCGGTATAGTATTCTGCAGCGCTTGGTAGACTCTGTAAATAGCTTCTCTTACCGTCTGAGCTCGGTAGACTTGGTTAACTGCCTTGCTGAACATTCTGAGCTTGGTAGACTCTGTCTAATGACTGATATGACATTTTTGTAACATCAAGGACAATACATAATTAAACAATTGTTTCCAACAATTATAACATGTTGGCTTGGCCCTTATGAGATTATACATGTTTATGCTAATGGAGTAGTTTAGCTATCCACCATCAACCCTGTACATTTCAAGTTACTAGTGAATGGTCATAGGATTTTCCTGTACCATAAACCTCAGACAAAGGTCAATTTCCTACAGCAGTTTGAGATTTCTCCTACCATAGTTGAACCTCCTACAACTAAAGAACCTCCTACAGTTGATGAACCTCCTCCTCCTAAAGACTTTCCTACAGTCAAAGGACCTCCTACAGCCGAAGAACCTCCTACAGCTAAAGACTTTCTTGCAGCCAAAGGGCCTCTTCCTGCTGAGGGCATTCCTGCAGCAAACCAGAGTAATTATTTTCTTTGGTCATCTCTTTTAAAATTTTCCACATGCAGTCATAATAAAATTTTTGTTTCCCACAAAAATTGCTTGTCCATAATAAAAATGTCATCCTATTCTCTTTTTCATCACCTTTTTCTGCCATCAACGCATTCACATCACCTCATTATTGTTGGCAAGTTGACTTCCTGAGGATGCATGACTCATTTGTGTTGTCATCATGGCAACAAAGTCATACTAAGTTTCTGTCATGAAGGAAAATTGACAAAGTATGGAAACAGGGTAGACAAATATATTTAGCAATCAACACATCAGCACACGTGTGAGAGATTGAGTCAGCATATGCGCATTCAGATATATGTTCTATGACATGTGTACATACTACATCCAAACACACATAGTATGGAACAATAGTACAGAGAAGTTATAGACAGATCAGTAGACCAGCAGTCCAGAAGACAGAGCATGGAAGCCGACTAGTGTTTTGATCAGCGTGAATTATTTTGTTATGTAATGGCTAAGCACCTTTGATTATATGTTTTTAATGATGTAATTAGCATTTTTGTAAACACGCTTGAGCTGACTTGTTTGGAAGCATTGTTTATTTTGTTTTAGGGCCGACTAGAGTCTTGTTTTGGGTCATGCCTATTCGGATATGAACATATAAGTTTGTAATGTAAAGTTATGTTACAAGTGTCGATTATTATGTAAGAGGAAGATATAGAATAGCAGTATGATGAAGTTAGTATATGATATAGCTCTTTAAAAGAGTAAGAGCATTCACACATACACAAAACTGATCAGACAACAGTTCATTTTTGGTATAGTGTATATCAACTTTCAGAAGGTTGTAGCCTTCATTCTATTGGGTAGTGAGCCTAGGCAGTGAGCCATATACCTTTAACAAGGTTTTGTAAAATACTCCTAATAGGGTCAGACCTTTAACCAAGTCATTGTACTCATATTGTAAAGACTGCTTCTAACAGGTCAAAGGAACTTTAACAGGTTCATTATACCTAGTACAATATTTGTGGGTACTAATTCCCACCAGGGTTTTCCTCTGATCAAGGTTTCCCCGTAATCATATCATGTGTTATGAGTTCTTATGTTAAGCTTCATTCAATGTATGTTTGATTTATGTTTAAGTTGCTGAAAAGTAATAAATAGACAAACATTGATTCACCCCCATCTTAGTGTTTCTAACAATTGGTATCAGAGCTCTGGTCCTCTGAAAACAAGTTTAACCACTTGAGGAGATCATGGACTCAGCAGAAGCAAAACATTTGAAAAAGAATCTTGAAGTAGCTCTTGAAGATCTTGATAGATCTGAAAAAGAAAATGAAGAACTTAGACTTAAATTTGATGGCTCACAAACGCTTATCACGAAATTAAGAAAAGATTTGAAAGATTGTTCTACAAGTGATTTAGGGAAAATGGTCAAAAATCTCAATGAAGAGAATATGTCTCTAAAATATAAAATTGAAAATCTGAATGAACAACTCACAGACAACCAAATTGTTGTTGAAGAAAAGATCAAAGAAAGCAAACAACTAGATGATGAACTCTTGAAAGCAAACATGAAAGTCCTGGAATTGGAAAACATAAATAAGAAGTTGGAATCTGAATTAATAGAAGCAAAAGATAAGATTGATAAACTCCACACAAGTTTTGATTCACTTCAATCTCAGCTTAATGCACAAAAGAAAAAAGGCAACACTACTGGTCTTGGATACAATGTAGCATAAATTGAAATCAACTCATTGCAAGAAAGAAAGGAAGCACATGAAGCATCTTCAGAAGAAAAGAAAATTGAAAGTGTTACAGAGATCAAAATAGATCCACCTAAAGGGGAAATCAAGCAAGTTAACAGAACTTGTTATGCATAAAACAAACATGGTCATTTGGAAAGAGATTGCAAAGAGGTAAGACCTTTCAATGGTTATTGTTTCTCTTGTAATAAGTTTGGTCATAGGGCTATACATTGCAAAACAAATCAAAGAAGAATGAATCAAAATAACCAGAGAAATAAACCTCAAAGAAATTTACAGAACACTACATGTCAGATATGTAACTACAATGGATACACAACAAAGCAATGCAGCATGATGAACAAGAACATCAGACCTCCTATCATTTGTCACACATGTGGAAAGGCTGGACACATCTCAAGGTTTTGTAGATCCAGAAATCAAAAGAAAGAGGATCATAAGAAATCACTATTTGAAGAAGAAGGAGAAGTCAAGTTTGTTCAAGAAAAAGAAGATTCAAGAAAAATTTGGGTTGAAGCAAAGAAGGACAATGATGTTGATAAAGTAGTTGATGCATCCACAGTGGATGCACCCTCTACTTCTGCTTGAATAGACCTTCTTGGTCTTAGGGGAGCTATTATAGCTCAGGACCCCTGCGCGGATGGTATACTCACCTATGAGTATGCGCCTATGGATTCATAGTTATAAGCACATAATATTTCAGTATGCATACACGCATTGTCTCAAATGTATCAGGATCAAAGTCGCAAATTCTCTAAGTAATTTGCGTACGGTTGCAAACGTTAAATGTAGTAGCTTTTATAAAATAAATTAAATGTTCGATCTTCTTCACACTTGCATTTGAGATCACAGAATTTGGAGAGCACTGGAGCACTAAGCATCAAAGCACGTAAGCATAAAAGATTTGGCACTTAAGCAAACAGATAAGAAGTTGAAACAGAACCCTAGCAGTTGCGCCATTTTGAAATTTCATGAAATCCTACTTAATCAAGTTTCAAGTAAGTATGGCGACTCCAGTAGTATTTGATATTGCAGAGAGGAAGAGATTTGTATTCAAGAAACATCCATTCAAATCCATACTGGATGATGTGGAAGGAGCTTTCTCCAAAACCCCACTAGGTGTTGTTCACGTAGAAGATATCCACGCTTATATTTACTGTAATAAGGAAATAGTAGGAGATATTAGCATAGCCACTCATATGGGATCTATGATGAAACCTAACTATACATTCAAGGATGAGTTCACGCACTTGATTGATAACCCTATCTTTGAATACTCTAATGTGCATGAGTTTGATGAGCCAGAATGGGTGAAGATTTTTCTAAGCAAAATACATGATGATCTTTACTGGATTGGTGAGGTTCTTGTTCGCATCACTACAGACATAATATATGAATTAAATAGACTCCCTAAGACTGGACCAATTTTTCCTACTGGAAAGGATGTCAAGAAGAAAATTGAACAAGTTTGCCCATCTAGAAGTGACAAGCGTAGGATGATAGTTGACCCTATCAAGGAAGATGACATAAAACTTCTAACTATGATACTTGGGTATAAGTTTCAGCAAGCAAGAATGTTGAACAATGTCTCTGTAGCAACAGTCCTAGTAGCTATCAGAATGGTGAAGGATAACACTCAATACAACCTATGTGAGATCTTGCGCACTCAACTAATTAACAACATTCAAATCATCAAGCATGATAGGAGAAAGACATTCAGGTTTGGATCTTTGATCATCTACTTGTATTTCCATATTGTTGGAAAGGTTGCAAACCTTTACCTAGATAGGAGAAAACCCACAATGTATCAGATTTCTCTTAAGGACACTTTAGAGAACAGTGTAAGGGACGCCATGGATATGGATATCAAGACATTTACGATCAAGATGCAAAATAGGTTCAGATTATCTGAGAAGATAGTTGATAAATATAAGGATACCATATGTTTCATGGTAGAAATAGATTGCACTTGCATGGAGGAAGTTGAACCTAGAACCAAATGGATTCATCCTCTTGGTTATGAAGTGGAAGAACATGTGTTAGAAGGATATGCACAAGTTCTATTGTCTGCGCCCAAAGATCCTAATGAGCCAAGGTGGGGCACTTATAGAGAGAAGACTAATCAAGTGGATACCATCTTACATAGTGCTAATAACAAAAGGAAGGCATCCAGAATTACATCTAACATTCTAAAAGTTCATGGAGTCACTCAAGAAGATCTTGACAAAGATAGAGAAGCCAAGATAGCCAAAGAACTTGAGAAGACTAAAGAGATCCAAAAGAAGAAGAAAGTAGAGAGCACCTTTGCACCCTCTACCACTATTGACCTAGACTCATCTCCACCTTCTATACCAACAAAGAAGTCTAGAGGAAGAAAAAAAGCACCCACAAATCATCCATCATCAAGGAACACTCAGAGCAAAGAAAGGAATACTCAAGCTCCTCCTGAGGTAGGATTTAGACCCAGTCTAAATGTTTTGAAGAACAAGATTGTAAATGAAGGGAGATTAGATAAACTTTCTAAAGTCTATGACAAGTATCAAGAGATGGATAAGATTGAGATACATTCTATGATCATATCTCATATGATCAAGTTTAAGAAGTTTCTTCTTGAACTCAAAACAGTGATACCAGATAAGTTATGGAACATACTGGAGATCATGAAAAGACATGCAATAGAGGAAGACATGAGGATTAGAGAAGAAACATTGGATACTCTTCTCCCTATATTCTCACATGATAAGAAGGCTATTCTATTAGATCTGGTGAAGCCTCATCTCAGAACCAAGATAAGGACTTTACATATTATGAACAAAGAGTATGAGAAGATAGGTAAAGAGTCTAAAAAGGCATTTTCACAAGTATTTATGGATAGACACATGTATCCATCAATGACACCTACTACAAAAGTAACTCCTGCTCCTCCCAAACAGGTTATAGAACCAGTGATTCAGAAAGCACCTATAACAGGTCCACAGATTTCAGCGCCCACAGTGACAATAAATTCTGATACAAAAAAAGACTCAGAAGATACTATAGTGGTTGATAATATCAAGATATCCATGACAAAATCTGAAAAAGACATGGACAAAGTTTATAAAGCATTTGTAAGCACTAAAGAAATGTGCACTGATGATACATCTGCACAACAAGATGAAGTTCCCTCCAATGATCCAATAGACTTGAATGAAGAAAAAGGTTATGAGACACCAATAAAAGAGATACCTGTAAAGAGTGAAGGCATAGATACCAGTCAGAATATTATATTCTCACCATCTACTTAACCATCTACCTCATTGTTGTCAAGGTTAACTCCTGATTCAACAAGTCTGGATGCTTGGGGAGAAGAAGACCTAATCAATATCAGTGTTCTTTCTATGAAAAAATTGAAAGAGAAACAAGTGATGAGGAACCCTTGATTTTTGGAATCAGTGAACATATTGAATGACTTAGTGCCTGCTGACAAGAAAGTAGCCAAAATTCTATCAGTTGAAGATGTGGACAACATTCTGCTACAAACTTCAAATCACATTTTACAAGTCTAGTAGACTCTGCTACTAAAATTGTAGAGGATGAATATAAGAAGGAGAGATTGAATGAATTGGTAAAGAATTTTACCTTAGACCTAAAATCTTTAAAGATTGGGCAATCCATACTGAAAGAATTAGCAGCTAAGGGAAAGAAAGTCATAACAAACTGCATGGACAGAGTGAAGTTCACCTCTGAGCACATTAAAAAGATAGAAGAGGCATAAATCATGGTGGATAGCATCAGAAAATTAGTTGAAACATCCATGCAAGACATGAACATATGCAATAATGTCTATCAAGGTTAGTTAGACAAGATTGAAAAGGCTAAGTTGGAAATCAGCAAGATAAGAGTCAGACAAACTCAGTTGAGAAATGCACTTGCGCCATCCCTAGTAGTCCTTAATGAGAACATCAAATAGATTGATGCCACCATTGTGAAATATGATCAAGGTCCTTGCATGGATCTAATGAAAATGGAGAAACTAACATATGCTCTATGTGCGCATCTTCAGACAGTAGATGCAATGAAATTATTCTAGTAGAAAGAGAATCAATCTCTTCAAATTGTGTACCTTGAAGTTTACATGGAGTAAGTATGTAGAAGACTTAAAAGTTTTTTTTGTACACCTTTGTAATTAATTTCAAAGGGGGAGTAATATAGAATGTGTATATATGGAGAGAAGTATATGTATATATGTAAAAGATGTTATGATATACAGTTACTTTTTTGTGTTAAGTCATTTTGAGAAACTTGGCCACATTCCTTTGTTGCCATAAATGACAAAGGGGGAGATTGATGGCAAGTTCACTTCATGAGGATGCATGATTCATTTTGTGTTGTCATCATGGCAACAAATTCATACTAAGTTTCTGTCATGAAGGAAAAATGACTAAGTATGGAAACAGGGCAGACATATATATTCAACGATCAGCACATCAGTGCACATGCAAGAGATCAAGTCAGCATATACACATTCAGATATATGTTCTATGACATGTGTACATACTACAACCAAACACGCATAGTAAAGAACAATAGTACAAAGAAGTTACAGACAGATCAGTAGACCGGCAGTCCAGAAGACAGAGCATGGAAGCCAACTAATGTTTTGATCAGTGTGAATTACTTTGTTATGTAATGGCTAAGCGCCTTTGATTATATGTTTGTAATGATGTAATTATCATTTTTGTAAACACGCTTGATCCGGCTTGTTTGGAAGCGTTGTGTATTTTTTTTAGGGCCGAGTAGAGTCTTGTTTTGGGTCGCACCTATTCGGATATGAACATATAAGTTTGTAATGTAAAGTTATGTTACAAGTTTTGATTATTATGTAAGAGGAAGATATAGAAGAGTAGTATGATGAAGTCAATAGATGATATAGCTCTTTAAAAGAGTAAGAGAATTCACACATACACGGAACTAATCAGACAATAGTGTCATCACAACAGTTCATTTTTGGTATAGTGTATATCAACTTTCAGAAGGTTGTAGCCTTCATTCTATTGGGAAGTGAGCCTAGGTAGTGAGCCTTATACCTTTAATAGGGTTTTGTAAAAGACTCCTAAAAGGGTCAGACCTTTAACCAGGTCATTGTACTCATATTGTAAAGACTGCTTCTAACAGGGCAAAGGAACTTTAACAGGTTCATTATACCTAGTACAATATTTGTGGGTACTAATTCCCACTGGGGTTTTCCTCTGATCAAGGTTTCCCCGTAATCATATCATGTGTTATGAGTTCTTATGTTAAGCTTCATTCAATGTATGTTTGATTTATGTTTAAGTTGTTGAAAAGTAATAAATAGACAAACACTGATTCACCCCCCTCTCGGTGTTTCTAACAATTATTGCGCCAGCTCAACTTTTTGCTCTGCCTACATCATCAAATCTTTCCAAATTTAAGTATTTAACGGTATAATATTCCAAGGTATGCATTACTTTATTGTCTCAAAATTTTTTTTGCTTCATTTAATATGATTATGATACATTATAATTAATATAGTAATTCATCCATGATTTTGCCGTACTTTTCCATGCAAGTGTGGACACTTGTCACTTTTTTTGTAGGTGGAAGTAAATAGGTTTTGTGTGTAATAAATGAAATATCCCATCAGCTCAAATATTTTTTTAGTTTCAAATATTCTATCATAATTTCCATCCTTTGTCATTACTATTTTTGCTACCAGAATTGTACTAAGCCATCATGTCAAGAATGATGATTTGACAACTCTTGCGTGTAACCTTTCAATACCAACCCTATCTTTTTAACTCAAAATTTTAGCTTAGATTCACAACACTATTTCAAAAAAAATATTTTGTGTCTTGTCTGCGTTACCCGAAAACCTAGAAATTTTTATTCTAATTCTGGGCACAGCAGTGGTATTTCACCAAAAATAATAGATAGTAGCAGTGGTGTTGAGGGTTTTTCTGAGTTTTTCACAAATTGTTGGAAATTTTGAATAGCAGAATGGGTGGTTCTCCTATACAGCATGAACTAGCAAACCACTTCACTTTGTTACAGGACTACGATAGTGTTTAGGTTTTTAACAAAGTAGGGTGGTTGACCTATTTTGTTAGGTTAAATGGGTATGATGAAGTCACGCCACTAAAATTCTTGAGAACTTACAACAATGGAGTTGTATATGTTAAAGGGTTGCAAATTGAAGCTTCTTAAGCATAAATTGCTGAAGTCTCTGGACTTCCTTCTACAGGAGAAGCATTTCTGCATGGGCACGATGCACGCGAAGCCATAGCATAATTTTCTTTGCCAGTAGATGCCCCAATAGATTACAACAAATAGGGTGTTAAGCTTACATCTCTTCCCAGAGAATATCCCTAGTTGGTAGTTCATATTATCAGGTACATTACCTTTGAGGGCCATTTTTCCTTCTTGCATGCACTACACTTTAAATTATTGAGCCATTTACGGCATGACCATTTAGTAAATGTTCCCAATTTCCTCTACACCCTTTTGAATTTAAGTGTTGAAGAGGTACAAAAGGGGTGACAAAATGTAGTGACCCACCATGGATTAATCAAAATCTTGGTGGAAAGGTCACTGAGGGGTGTCTCTCCCATGTCTTGGGACACATTTATTGTAGCGCCTCATGTTCAATTTCATGGAGAAGGGCCATGACCCAAAATTCAAGAACAACAGGGAAATAACCCTGATGAGGAGGAAGAATTTCTTGAGCAAGATGAACCTTTGAGGAATCCTTCTCCTTCAGGAGTTAATGTGGAGAATGTTTTATCCGGCCATCCAAACCCTACCTTAGGAAGTGGAGAAATTGAGGTTCCCATAGTTTCTTAGCAAAAAGATAAAAAAAGGTAAGGGTAAGGCCAAGATGGCAGAATATATGAGTCGAGATGTTCCTATTTTTACTATTTCTCCTGTAGCCACACCTACCAAGAAAAAGAAAATTTTCATAGAAGTAACTTGTAGCCTCTACAGATACTCCATTGCACAAAAGTGTTCGTTTGAACACTACACAATCAGACATCAAGGATTCCCCTATTATGGTTGACTCTTCTCATGTCTCCTCTGAGGAGCCCTTACAAGAACATCCACAAGCAGGCAGTCTGATTGCAGAATGCCAGGGTATGAGGGAAAAGAATCCTATAGCTGTTGAAGTGGTTAAAGAAGCAGAGTGTATAATACCAGAGGTAGCAGAGCCTAAAGGAGCTAGAAGAGAATCTTCTTCTCTATAGGAAGGCAATCACGGGGAAAAGCCCCTTGTTCTAGATAATGTGCCAGTTTGTACAAAGAAAGAGGAAGGCCCACAAGAAGCCAGGCTGGTCCCACATAGGAAACCAGAGGAGGTAAGTGTTCATTCTCTTTTAGTTGACTATTTTAATGTAGTGCAATATCAAAAGTCGATGTGGGAATTGGAAAAAACAAAATTAAGAAGGGATCTCGAAAGAAAACAACAAGAAATTGAATTCCTACAGAATAAAATAAATAACATTACATATATAATTCTAGATTTAATAGAAGCAGACCACCACCACAGGTTTATACCCTATGCCTTAAGGAGAAATTTCTATTATTTAAATTAATGAGAGTCCTTCTGGATCTTAACTTAGGCGTAGGAACCCCACAGGAATTAGTGGTCGCATAAAATACATCCCCTGATTGTGTCCAGAATTTGTTATGTGAGTTATATATTCACAATTATGTTGTTCCTTTTAATACTAATTAGAATCCCCTTCTTTTTATTGGTGATATACATTTTTCTGCCCTCCTTTCTTGGATCCAGAATGAAATAAATTATGGTGGGAAATTGCATAAGTACAAAATCCTTAAACAGTCCATTTCATTGCCCCTTCATCCTGAAAGCCAGTCACCACGATGAATTTACTATGTTTGGATGTAAATTATTTATGGGTTTCATGATTTTGCACCCAGGCAACAGATTCTAGAAAGCCGTGAGGAAGTTTTCTTAGCATTTGAAAGATTGTCACTATCAGACAGGGACAAAGCAACTGAAGGATTAAGGCAAAGATGAGAGAGACTCACTATGGCACTTAAGAAGGAAGAACCACATAGTCTAATCAACTTGTGGGCTACAATGTAGCATGTTAATTGGTATAAATGCTTGGGACAACAACCACGGCCTGAAAGATGGTTTCCACTCACCTTCTAGCCTCCTCTACTTTTATGGCCACTGTACAGCTGTGTGGATGATGAACTAGATGAGCAACATGAACTAAGAAGACGTGAGAAGTTGGAGCAAATAAATGGATTCTATTGGTGAGTGGGCACCTCCATGATTGGAGATACACAAGAAGGAGACTTCCAGTTCTTGCAAAGATTCAAAATGTCTCAGTGCTTGAGGACCAACACTAGTCTTCACAGGGGGTAAAATGCTAGGCCATTTTAATGACATACTTTAGATACCCTAGAAGAACTTTTGATAGGTCTTTTCTTATGTTTTCTTTTATTAATCCAAGACTTCATGCTTTAAAACTATTAATATGTGGTAGTCAACCACTGAACCTATGCCATGGACATATGCTTACTTAATATGCTTTAACTAGATGAATCTTCTCTATTTATTTCTATGGAATTATAATCATGTTTTATGAATGAATTGACTATTTGAACAATAGATAATGCATATGTATTTTAAATGATTATTTTCCATGAATGCTTTTATCCTAACAGTTTTAATGTAGTGCATTGAAGTAGCAACCGTCATCTTGTTCAGGTAAGCATGTCTATGTGCTGGACGCTTGACTCAGTCCTGTAGTAGATGCACACAGATGAAACATCGACGTAGTCATAGTGGAAGATTTCTGGTTAATCCAAGTGGAGATGGTTGAGTGAAGACTTGGAAAATGCAATAATTTCCCTGATGAAATCTAGGAGAGAGTGGGAAGTTAGATCTATTGTCTAAGCATTTGTTTCCTCTTTTCTAGACCAATTCCATTTCCTACTTTCTAGCTTTCATTTATGTTAGTTGTTTGTAATAAAAGCTCTGCCTTTTCTTAGGGCATGTTGAGTTTAGCAGTTAGATGTTTTCCTATAAATAAATCCCCACTCCTGTATGAGAAGGAGGGAATTAGTATTATGATAGTTACAATATAGTTCAATTCTGTTATTTTACTGTTGATGAGAATCTCTGTGCTCTGTTATTCATTTTAATGAGCAAATGAAGTGTTGAAATTAGTTGTGTAATTTAGTGTTCTAGGTACTCAACCAAGGGGGCCCACTTGGTGAGGAATCCATAGTTAGATTCATTTTTAGTTTATTTCACTTTCCTACATTTCCATAATTTCCATTCCTATGCCAAATAGCTCCTGCAGCCAAAGCCATAGGACAACTAATGCTTCCTACCGCCGAGTGAAAGAGTAACTAACAAATTATAGTTATTTTGTGCACTCTTCCATCCTGCTAGCATCATTCACTTCCATCATTTACTTTCAAATATTTACTTTCACAACAATAGTTTAGCTTTCCTTTGAGTATTCATTTCATGCAGCAATAGTATAGTTTCCCTTTGAAAGCATTTACTTCCAGCAGCCATAGAATAGTTTCTTTCCAGCATTTGTTTCCTGCAGCAATTATAGAATGATTTGTTGAGAAAGTGTTTGGTGCATATATTTTGTTGGCCCATTTCAAGTAACACATCCCTGGGTTTAACATATTAAATGAGTTTCTTATAAAGAGGATGAAGTGCTTAGTTGGATGTCTAATCCCTAAGTTAAAGGATTATGCCTAGTTTCTGAGCCTTTATAACAAGCGATCAACCGACAACCTTTTCTTCATGTTCTTTACCATTTTGTCTTTTTTCCTATCTATAAATTTCAAAACCAAGCCAGTTTTGATTCTTTCTTTGGCTTCTTCATAGGTGCCAAACTTGGGTTGTGTTTTGTCTAAGGGCTCATTTATCAATACATCAATTGCATTGGATGCTTGATCTATGTTCACTTCATAGTCAAGTGGTTGTAGCCATGTTTTTTATCATACAACATGTTTGATATATGTGAAGTTTGTGTCTACCATGAAGCATATATCATTGAATTTCTTAATTAATTTCTCGGTGATCCTTACTCTTTTCTGCATTCTATCCTTGAATCCAGTAAAGTACTCATTTATAACTGTCTCAAAATTGTCTCCCAATGATTTTATAAATTCATTGATCCATATGGTGACTGGTCTAGTTGTATCCCATTTTACATCTCCTATTGATGGGAAGGATTCTTGGAAGTAAAATAAAATTCACATGATAAGTGAACCAAACTTACATGTATTTGATTTTGCACTCCTGATTATCTTTAGGTTTTCTTCTAGCTTCTTGACTAGAAGTTCTGACAGATCAAATTGAGTTCCTTTCTTTACAATCTTATATGTTGTGTCCACTACATTAGATGTTATGTTTCTCATCTTGCTAGCTTGAAATAACTTGTATCCTAGGACACATGCTCCAAATTTCAGCTCATCATTTGTGATAGTGGATACCTTAAGTCCTCTTCCATCACACTTAGCACCTGTATTATTTTCAATTTCAGCCTTGGGCGGGTGATTCAATGCCTTTAACTTTTTGTTTATAGGATAACCAGTGACTGCATGAATAAAATCTCAGGTTGTTGGTTTAGGCTCATCCAGCCATAGCTTATGATTGTGGATCCTGCTCAATACTAATTGAATCCACTCAGTTTTAAAAATGTTCACAAATCATAGGGAATTTGTGAGCCCTTTCAATTCAATGTGCTTGTGCTCATCTTTAATGGTTACATCATCTTTACATAGCTTCTTGTAAGCTTGTTCAACCTCCAAGTTGCCAATTTCTACAATCTTGCAGTGTATGTATGCTCACACGTCTTCGATGAGCAAAACCCTAGCTGGTATTCGTGAGAATGCTCTAGCATTGTCAAGTTGTGATGCAACCTCTAGGTATATCTTGTAATGTGGCTCCACACAGGTAGAGTTCTTTACAAGATTGACCTTGTCCTTCTTGATGCTCTTCAACTTAGCGGTTCTTGAAGTTGTGGCCATTGTTTAAAAAATTTAGGGCTTTCCGTAAAAGATGAACATAATTCTCAGTTATGCTTTGTACTTACTTAAACCTTTGTAGTTTCAACTGATCTACTTGGAGTGCTTTGTAACGGGTTGGAGTCACTTTGCAATGTTGTCTCTTCTAGCTTTGTTTTTGCTCTGGTCACTTTGCTCAAAATCCTAGGTGAGAAATGAAACCTTTCCATTGTCTATTTATAGACTTTGACCTAGGTCATCTCATTAATGCTCAACCACTCCTCGGTGTGTGAAGACGGAGTCGTCAGTTGATACACTAACTTACTTCTCGGTGACCATGTGATGCTTTGGGGCAGTTGTCTAACTTGTCATTTTCACCAACGAGTTTTTGTGTATTGCAAAGACAACTTATCAACTCTCTTGATTACCGATGGATCTCGGTTTACACTAGAAACTTTAGCTTTTACATGTTAACCGACAATTCTTGGTAAATGTAGACAATATAGCTTTGAATGTATACTAATGCATTTCAGTATGTATTAACTGATGAAATAGTTTTCATAGAATTTAACAAGTAATACCATAGTGCATCTATAATCATGCTAATTTGGCATTTCAACTATGTATGATTGGAATTGATGTAAAATATAACTTGGGGTAGTGCAGTTCCATACTTACTTGTTCTGCTTAGGTGGGGGTCATGATGTCACCAGATCCATTGGATAGGGTGTCACCTATTGCATTGCTCAGTCCAACTTCATCATTGTTTGTTTCTTTCCTCCACATTATGTTTCTCATCTTCCTGATGTCTTTAATGGTGTTTCCATTGGCAAAGGTGCTGGTCTCTTTCATTCGGTCTTTGCAGTCATTCTTGAGATGACCAAATTTATGACAGTGTAAACATGCCATTCTGGGTTTAGTCCATCCTCTAGGATTTCTTGACCATTATCTCATATAATTTGCAGCAATGTGACCAAATATTCCACATGCTGTACAATTTTACCAAGTGTTGTAATCCCATACATACTAGTTACCGACTCTTTTTGGTTGATGGGAAGATTCTTGCCCTTTAGGCTTCCATGCTTTCTTTTTCTTCTTCCACCATTCAAGAGTAGTGTGCGCATGCATTTTTCAAGTAGGGTAGTATTTTTCCATGTTGGTTTCCTTCTTTGGTTGTTTCATTTTAGATTTACATTCATATGCCTTATTTCCTTCCTTGTTACATTTATAAAAGAATCTGATGAATGAAGATGTAGGGTTAGGAATACCTTTCATGTTGCTCCTGCATATATTTGATGTTTGGTCTTGCTTTCCACAGTGATTGCATGTCAGCTTTCTTGGTCTAGGATTTGCATGGACATTATTTTGATCAACTTGTTTAGGTGACTCTCCATTTTTAGTATATCCTAGTCTAGTGATGTTGTTGGCTCTCCTTTGTCCATCAAGAAAATCATCCATTCTTTTATTGCTTTCTTCAACTCTCTTGATTATCTCATTATGTTTTTGCTGAATTATGAGTTCTTGTTTCAAATTTTAATTTTCTTCCCTTAACTCACCGATAGCTTATATTCTCTCAATGAGTTCAACATTCATATTTTTTTCCTCTTGACTCATAAGAATAATCTGATTTGTAATCTCATGATGATGTTCTGTGAGTCTTTGTATTTTAGACTCTTTTTCTTGTAGCTTTTCAGTAATCTTTCTTCTATCATCAATAGCTAGTGTTCTCTATTTCTTAGCTTGTCTAGAATTGTTCATGACATCAATTATTCTTATCATCTGAGTCTCTTGACCGATTTGCAAAGATTTCACTTGTCCAGCCAGATGTTGACTAATTTCATTTAAGCTTGAGATGATTTCTTTTGATGTATCTGATGCTTTTCTTGTAGTAGATCCTGAAGACTCAAATAGATTTGGTATCTCTTCTTCTTGGTAATCTGTCTCATTACATTGAGATGCCATAATCTTTCTTTCATCCAACAGTTGTCTCATCTTGATTTTGGCTTCTTTATACTTCTCATAGAAGACCTAAATTTCTAGCTTCTGATTCTCAATATTTTTGTCAAGTCTATACTTCTCTATTGTATGAACTTTTCTCTTAAGTATTTAAGCTTTTCCAAATAAGAGTTCTAGCTCTGATACCAATTGTTGGAAATAATGAGAAGTGTGTACTGAGAGGGGTGTGTACTAAGAGGGGAGGGGTGAATCGGTATCTCTAAAACTTTTATCTCTTTTATCCTTTAACCTTTATGTAATCAATTGTTCATCCAACGATTTGTTCTATACTATCTTTGCGTAAGATATATCAATTCTTTAACTTAATCAAAGATGTAAAACATTCATAAAAACATTCATGAAAGTAATTGACTCAGAACACAAGATATTATATCACAGAAAACCTCTGTAAGAAGGTAAAAACTGCGGTGGGGATGGCACCCACAAAATCTTCACTATCTACAGATTGGAAGGGGTCGGTTAAGGCTTACAATTTGATCACTTCTGATGATCTACTCTGTTAGGAGTAGTTGTAGAGACCTGTTAAAGTCTACTCTGTTAAGATCTTTAGCAACACTGTTTAGTGTGCACTTGGTTAAGAGATTTACCATAGGATTTTTAAATCCACCTTCCTTGAAAGGATTTTTACTTTTGATTTACTTGTTAGAATGTAATAAAATTACTCTTTGACCTGATTGTATGCAATCGACTATTCTTGATTACATATCCATTCAAGATTACATGTATATGTGTATCACCTATTGTGATTGAATAATAGCTATGTTGCTCGGTAGCCTCTGTTCTTGGTTCTTGATAACCACTTTCATCTTTTGTTGTTCTAGTTCTTGAAACTCTCAGTCTGATCCATAGATGTGTTCATTGGATACTTTCATCCTCTCCTCATACATTTAGAATGATTACAACATCTATTTATAAGATAGATTGACCTAATTAAGTTTCACGTAAAACAAACTTAACTCTATGATCACAAGTTTACAACTTTACCTTGATCTCGTAGTCTACATGTTTTTAATCAGTCAGACTGAATAAAACAATTACAATAATGTTTCTTGTCGCTTAAGTAATGGTTTTAAAACAAAACAAAACTCAATAAATAGAATATGAGTGTTTTATCTGACGTGGAAGTCAGATCCACTTTTTGCGGGTTGTAACGGACTTTCGGTGTCTGATGCTCGGTTTGCTCTGAAATCAATTTTACTGACTTTTGGAATGCACTGTTTTGTTCTTTCGATTTGCATTGTGCCTATTGTCTTGGTTTGCACTTTATCTACTCGTTGGGTTCCTCCTGTTGGGTTCCACTTTATCTATCAAGTTCCTTTTGAACTTAACACTTTTGGTGATGTCTGATATGTGTACTTTCAGTGATCTCTAAAAATCTATACTTTCGGTGTTACTGAAAGTCTGTCTTTTGGTGATCTCTGAAAGTCTCTCTTTCGGTGTAGGTTTATCAAAGCTTCAAAAATTATTTTCCTTTTGTATACTAATGGAAAACTATTGTCTTCAACCACTTTTCCATGTTTCATCATCGGTCCTATGAGGCAAACACCTTATATCTTTGCCATTATACTGGGGCTCTCATCGCCAACCCTTTATCTCCAAAATTATAAGTTATGGTGACTCAGCAATGCTAGCAAAAGTAGATTGTTGATAGTCACACTTATGTGGTACCTAGATTAAAGACAAACTTCATTTGCTTAAGGTGAGGGATCTTACTTCAAAAGAGTTCTTTCCAAATCTTCATGCTTGTCATTCCTCACCTAGTATTAAAATAATTAATTATGGTCATTTGGTTCTCTCTAATCCATCATACCTTCTTCAGGCATTTTTTCTCCATTATGAGAAATTTTTCACTACTTTGGAAGCCTCTCCTAGGAGATAAATAGACATACAAGAATTTTTTAGTGTTTTTCCCTCTCTGATTTCTAAATCCCAAAGGAAATTTTTTTGACTAAATTCTCTCTATAAATGACCTCAAGGAGGTGGTTTACTCTATTGCCGATGATAAGGCCCCTATGTGCGATGAATATCCTCCTTAATTATATCAAGCCTTATGGTCTTGTGTAGTAATTAAGCTGCATAAGGTCTATATTGAGGCCTTTCACAACTAATCTCTGGGCCAATTAATTAACAAAGAGAATATTAAATTTATATCTAACGCAAGAGACCTTGAAGACATTTTCAATTGGCATCATATCACTCTTCTCAATGTCTCTTACAAGATCATTTACAAGGCCTTGGCCTTAAATATATGTTATTTTCTTTCACAAATTGTTTTACCTAAATAGACTAGTTACATAAAATATAGGTTCATTTTATAAAAACATTTTTGGTGTGTGAAGGAATGGATTGGGTCCATCATTTGCGATAGACTGGCATCTTCCTCAAAATGTATTTTTCCAAGGCCTACAACTGGATTGAATGGCCTTTTATCTTAGCTATGTTGGGTGCCCCACACTTCAACCCCCATTTAATCTAGTTTGTAAAAATGTTGTTTGAGGATGCCTCAATGTGTATCACCATTAATAGTTGTTAGTCTTCAAATTTTGGTATTTTTCATTCTATTTTCCAAGGGTGTCCTTTGGTGGGTCCATTGTATGTTCTAGCTACTAAAGGTTTTGGGTATTTGTTAGTGTAACATAAGAAATAGTGAACCAAGATGTTATGTGTTATGTAGGAAGATGACTCACCAAATCAAATGTGGTTATGAGAGGGGATATCCTATGTTACATTAGGAACACCATCAAACTCAAACCATATTAGCAAAGCCTAAAATGATGAAGGGATACTATTTCTAGATCTAGATTTGAAGATGTAGTATTGGGAATTGAGGTCCTTTTATGTCAATATGTATATGATATGTAAAATGATATGCAAGACTATGAAAGGAATGAAAACTATGATAAATGAAATGACAACTATCTAGATATGATATTAGATCTAATGTATAACAGTAAGTGAAAGATGAAAAGAAGAAGAATGAAATCACCTTGAAGAAAGGAGAGAAGGAACAAACTTCAAATCTTGAAATGACTGTCAGAAAACTGTCCTGAATTGGAAACTGATATGGATCTGAAACTCTGGCACCTGTATCTTCCAACTATAAAATTTTTAGATTCCTAGGACTATGACGACTCAAGTCAGCCTTGTCCTGGAGACTCAAAATATAACAAATTCTGTTGAGGATCAGCCACTGGTTCTGTATCTCTAAAATTTTGGATTCGAAACTCCAAAAATTTGTTCCTACACACAAGAAGAAGGGGGATTTTTTGTGTAACTGGGCTTGCCTTGGTCAAGACCCTATATAGGAATAAAACTTGGAATGAAATAGAAAATTAATGTAAAAAAAGATAAATGTTAGATTTACCTTGCATGAAAAACCCTCATGGATGAATGTAGAAATCATTCAACTACACAAGGATGCTTGTATGTTTGGAATGTGTTGTAGAATCAAGAATGCATTCACAAATGCAATGGATCTACACTTTCCAAATCCTAGATATTCAATTAGTGTATGCTTGAAATATTGAATGGAGAAGAGGAGTGGATCTTCTTGCTTGCTTGAGAATTCCTCTACTTGGCCACCACAAGAGATAAATTTGCATCAATGAGATAAGATTGTCTTTTCTTGAATGGTAGAAGACTTGGAGGCTTAGAGCTTCAATTGGATGCTTGCCTTAAAATTTTGAATCCACCACTTTAATTGCACAACTTGAATACTTGATTGGTTGTACTTGATCAATTTATTTCTCTTGAATCATGGATTGTTTTCATAAAGAATGAATGCCAAAATGAGAGGAGAAGACCCCCTTTTATACTAATTTTGGGATTCAATATTGTCTGTCCAACCACAAGTAAATATCAGGAAGAAAAACATCTGCATTAGGCTTGGATCCCACTTAATCACAATGCCCTAGGACAAGGCCAAATTGCGTTGGCCTTATCCAGTACAAGGTTGACTTAGTTTGACCTAGTCCTGGCATTGCTAGATTCAAGGAAGATCTAGGTCTTGGAAGGTGTGAAAAGTTTCAGGAAAGAAAATGAAAGATGCAGGAAACCAATCATAAAGACATTGGGATCTTGAAATCATAAAAATAGGGTCTCATAGGTCCTAAAAGACATACAATAATGGATGCTAACTTTTTAGGATGGTACATTTAGCCCCAACTTTAGCGGAAGTATGAGACAAGATCATGCTGATGGTAAAGTAGATCAAATGCATAAGATTATATCATTAAGGTTAAGGAGACAAAGAAACATCAAGCCCCTAAGTGACTTAAGTCCTCATCAAAATCAAAACTAAAATAAGGGAGCCATCATGAGAGAGAGAGAGAGAGAGAGAGAGAGATCCCAATGAGTTTATATTATTGTGAACCGCACAAGTAAAGTATTGCAAAAGATGGAATCAAATAGTCTAGAAAATTGTATTATGCTAGTTCAATCTATCAACAAGGATCACCCCTTAAAGGAAAGTCCTTCCAATAATGGGTCCAACAATAGAACAATCAGTCATAAGGGAAGGTAATATTCCTTAGGGATCAAAGAAGGGTACTCAATCAAAGGACCAAATGTGCGTGGTTAGTCTAGGACCAAATGAACAATGAGGATCAATCTCAGGATCCACTAAAAATAGCATTGAATCAGTGTGTGTGCAAAATGTGAAGTGAAGTGTATGCCCCCACATTAAAGCTATTGCAAATTCCTTAAATGGGAGAAATTTCTTTAGCAGAGTGTACATGCATCCACAAGAAATGTTTCCACTGTGAAATTCCCTCAAGAAAGAAAAAATCAAGGGAAATGACCACATGACAAAAGAGAGCATGAAAGGGATCTACCAAATTTTGAGTCACTAGGTCATATGATAACTCACATATATCAAAATTATGTAAAAATTAATTATCATCATCCCTAAAAGGAAGTAGAACTACAAACACAATGGAAGAAAATCATATAAGAGTTACGAAGAAGAGAGTCTCTTCGGTCGGAATCATGGAAACAAAAAAGAATAGGTAGCTACTATTTTTCATCATCCTAAGAAAACAACACAAAGGAACATGTACAAATAGTGGCACAAGCATGACATAACATGTAACAACATAGAGAAGAAGAGTGATACAAATAGAATAATTTTTACTACATTGTGATTCCTTTATCACCTTGCACCAATAGAGAAACAAGGGCCATTTAAAGAAATCTAAACAAAACATGAAACAAGCAACACAACATGGGGGAAGCATATCACGGAAAACAAGAAAATAAAAAATAAAATAAAATCCACCATACTAGAGGATCTATTCAAGTGTATCACCTGCCCCCCCCCCCATCTCGGTCCATAGTGTTTAGGGAAGGAAACCTTCAAGAGGACCAATACCAAGCATAGTAGTTGGAACAATAGTCAATTCTGAAAAAGGACCTTGGTGTGAAGAGAGGTCATTGTGTTCATTGCTAGGAGTGATAGATAACTGTTTTGAAATCATAGCTAGTAAATCATGATCAATATCAATGGTTTCATACATGTCATCAAAATCACTAGCATGAATATCATTATTAGCATCAAGAAGGTCATCATCTAGATTAATTGTAATAGAATCTAAGATGTGAATAGAATTGTCATGTTTTTTCATTTTTAACTTTGTTTAAATTCATTTCCTCCATGGGCTCAGGCATGGGTGGATCAAAGGGAAGAAAAAAATGAGGAGGTGTATGAGGTGAATCAATGTTTTGAGAATAATTTTGATGGGCTCTAACAATAGGCTTGCAAAGAAGATCACGAGCATGACGATTACGTCTGGTTTTTCTATAAATTTGAGGTGGTATAGGATCAATCAACATCGGGTCCTTTTCTTCTTTATGAGGAAGAATTAAAGGAACCACACTATTTTGAGAGATGGGTTGAGAAGTATGTGTATTATCAATAGGAAGAGGAGGTATAGGTGGTGTAGGAAGAAGTCCATGTCTAGGGAAAAGAGATGGAACGTCCTTAGATTTGACAAGTTCACAATATTTTGAACCTTCTAGGCTTGGTATGATCTAAAGTGATGGTGAGGATGGGTTTGAATTGGTTGAGGCATAGAAGGCCAAAATAAATCAATGTCAACTGAGTCACAAGGCGCAAAATTATGATAAAGGCTATGGTTAACAGTCATGATTTCTCCATTATGTGGTAATTTAACACATTTATGAATAGGAGAAGCCACGTTGTGCATGGAGGTAAGCCAAGGAATACCAAGTTTGAATTGAAATTGATTGGAAGTGGGAATAATAGTGAAGGGAAATTCTAAAATTTTACCACCAACTTCAACAGGGAATGAGATGGAACCATGGGAAGGATAAAGGAAACCATTGCAATTTTGAATCCTATAATCAAAATTATCATAAAAATCTTCTTGCAATTATTTCGTGTATAATTTTTCTTCAATTATTACATTCATCATGCAAGTGTCATCAACAAGGGTGCCATGGGTAGGAAGGTCATTAACCTTTTCTATAATATAGAGAGGACCATCAGGTGCTTTAATTGTATTATTAGGGTCAAAGATAATGCAAGGCTAAGAGGAAGGTTTAGGTTTGACTTTCTCAACTTGGTTAACAACATGATTGGCTTTAGTAACTTTCTCATTATAGTCAATGCATTGGGAAGAAAAAGGTTGATCAATAGTATTGGTTGAATGAGATGGAAAAGGATTGGTATAGATTTGAAAGTTTTGTTTGGGAGGTGTCATATATTTGTTTCATTGATCATGGTCATCATCAATAGATATAGCCTAAGAATCAATAAGATATTGGATAACACTCTTCAAGTGGGAATACTTTTTAGAATCATGCCCAGGATGACGATGATATTAGCAAAAATATTTGGGATAAAATTATTTGGATTGAGGTTTAGAGGTGTCAATTGGTTTGATAGGAGGAAGTGTTAACATATTAGCATTAATTAACTTCAACTTCACATTATACAAAGATTCATAAAGCTAGGTATATTATGAGTAGGTTTAAAAATAAATGAAAAAGGAGCCACACCTTTGGCTATTGTTGCCATGGTCATCAACATTTTTTGATGATTTTTTGATTTTGATGTAGTTGTTTTATTTCTTAAACTTGCTGAAGTTAGATATGACATCACTCTTATCAATGGGACTAGGATCCATTGGAGTGATGATCTCAAATTGACTCACTTGTATTTGATAATGATGAAGCACTGCACACACTTGTGAAAAAGAAGAGAATTCATAAAGAAGTATCTTATCTCTAATATTAGTTTGTAAATTAGCAATAAAAATACGTTGCACATCAATATTAGGCACATGATAAGAAATTTGAGAATGCAAATGCTTAAATATACCAATTAAATCACTAACTTTTTATTTAACACCTTGTTTACAATGCATTAAATTAGTTAGAGAGATTTTAGGACCATTGTTGTTTTGAAATTATTCAATGAAATCATTAGCAATTTTTTGGAAAGAATCAATTGGATAAGGAGACAAGGAACATTACTATTGCAAGGCTTTATATTGAAAGGTTCTAGTAAACAAATTTTCCATGAGCCTATGGTCATGAGAGAAATCACTACACAAGGTTTGGAAAGTTTTAACATGAGGCATAGGATCATCCTTACCATTATAAGTCTCAAGGTGAGGAATCTCCATATAGTGTGGGATAACAACACATATAATATCCAAAGACAAAGGACTATCAATGTGACAAATAGGAATGTTAAACTTGGATTAAGTCATGGAATCTATTGGTTGTTGCAAAGAAGACACAGTTTGAGCCAATCTATTAATGGTAGAATCTATAGAAAGGATGGTAGGAGGAGAAAAAGGAGAAATGTTAGGATCAACACTGTTTAAAATTGAAGGAATGGTTGAATATGAAAAATGGAACACTATGATAACTAGGCATGGAAGAAGGTATTTAAAAACATGAAACACTCAAAGGGATAGAAGGAGAAATAGGATTAGGAAGACTCACATGTATAGGACTGGAATTTTGAATTGAAGTTGTGATGATAGTCGGAGCATAAGTGGACACACTAGGAATGGAAGTAGAGATAGGCAAAGAGGTCTCAACACTCATAGTGGGTGGAGTATAGGCTAATTATTGAGCACAATCCCTAATGGGTTTTTAATTGGCATCAATAAGATGAGAAATTCTATGCAAGAGGTTAACATCATGTTCATAATTATGAATAAGTTTCCTTAAGCTTTCTACAATGGAAAGAGCTTCAGGGTCACTATTTTCTTGACCTAGCAAATGTTCAAACTTCTCAAATTCATGGGAAAGTTTTTGGACTTGATTGGGAGGAACCCTTAATTCTTCTTCTTCATCATGTGAAGAATGACAAGATTTATTCTCCATGATAGGATTAGGATCACTAAGATGCATGTTGGTCTCATAAAGATTCCTAGGAAAGAATGAGGGTTCAGGATCAAAGGAACCCACAAGTCTACGACTTCTTCTAACTTGAATACTATAGGTTGGACTCAATGTGATGAAGCTCATGCAAAAGCGAATGAAAGGAAAGAGAAATGCAATACAATTTGAAAGAAATATGCACTCCAAACAAATTTAACTATAAAATTTAAGCATGTAATTATTATGTAATGTTGCATACAAAGAAATATATAATCTAACTAGCATGTATAGAAACAAGATCTAAATGCAAAGAAGGGGAATCTTACACAAAAATCAAAGTGGAAATAAACTAAGTCAGGCTCACCAAAATGTAACATAAGGAATGGTGAACCAAGATGTTATGTGTTATTTAGGAAGATGGATCACAAAATCAAATGTAGATATTGATGAACCATAATGATTAAATGTTTGAAGATGTTAAGTTGATGATCACCAACTTGCAGAAAGTTAATGCAAGACATTAAATCAGTTAATGTACTATATTTTCATTGATGTCAACTTAATATAATTTGATTGGTTATATACAAAGTGTCAAAGAATTCAAAGAACCATAAAGATAAAGGTTATGCTTGTATGTGATAAAACCTACCTGTCAAACACAATCACTCAAACATGCAAACAACAAAGATTAGTCATTAGGAATCACAAATAAGTTAGCATATTCAAATGAAAGCTTGAAACAAATGGGTTTACACCACAACCTCCGATGAGCCAAACAAGTGCACCCAAGCCTTTTTTATTTTATCTTAGAGATATTTTTGGGTGTGCTCTCCCAACACAATATTAAAAATCCCACTAGATTGATGGATGAAAGCTAAAATGCATACTAATGGATATAATGAAGAGCTCAAGAACAAGTATGAGGAACTTGTCTCAAGCATTCATCAAATGATGAGAATGAACATGCAAAACTACACTAACATGCTATGCAAGATCAAATGAAACTAGAACTAGATTCATTTCCATTGTACCTAAGATGTGATTTCTAGATCTCTTAAGAACATAAACATGAAAATGCACTATAAAATTTTAGCACTAAACTAGCATGATAACAATGCATAAAATGAGAGATGATTTTCTCTTGGCAATGGCCTCTATTTATAGATTTTTGGGAGGAAGGAGAGGGATTAGATGAAGTGGAACTCATGTGTCATCCACATAGGTGCCACATGAGGGACACATAAGAAATGCAAGAGGTCAAGTTTGCTCACACATGTGTGAGCAACTTGTGATGTGATGGGTCAAGGTGTACTTAAAGTACACATGTGAAGGATCTTGTAAGAGGTGTAAGGGTTTTTGTCCAAAAAAAACTTTTAGAAAGTGTAAGAAAGTGTCAACAAGGTTGTAAGAAACCTTGTTGGCACCAAATTAGAATTATTTGGAAAAGTCAATTTTTGGAAATTTGCTCATACGTGTGAGAAAATAATTAGGATTAATATGTGTAGGAATTAAGAAATTAGCCTAATTAACCTTAGTTAATTAGTGAGTAGGTCTATTTGTGAGAGTGATGTGAGGTAGGGTAGGATCTAGGTTCAAATTAGTTTAATCTAAATTAGATTTAGATTAATTATGGTTTAGTAGAATTAAGTCATGTGGAGGAATAAATAAATTAAAATTTATTTAAAAGGGATTAATGAGGGAAATGTATATAAATAAGATTTAATACACTAAAGGGGATGGTATTTAAATTAAATTTAAATACTAAGGAAAGTGAATCATATTTAATTAAATAAATAGAAGAATATAACAAATATAATTAATTAAAATTAATTATAATGCTATGGGAATATTAATTAAATTAATATAAGGATGATTTTGGACGTCTACATTTTTCCCCTCTTTGATGTGGCGTCAAAAGTGGCGTCGCGTCAAAGAAAAGAAAATAAGATGCCCCAAAGAGAAAATTAATTATGGTGGGAGATGAGATGATGCCCCCTCAAGAAAATAACAGAAAAAATATTTTTTGTGGAATTTTCTCGAAAAAAGGTAGAAGAGAGAAAGAAGAGAGAAAATGGGGAAATTAGGTGGTGTTGCGAGACACATCCTTGGGGGGGGG
>MU227154.1:670583-684759 GCA_018584345.1 Thuja plicata
AATGCAAAGTGCAATATGACCTAGCTAAAATGCAATCCTAACTACATGATGACAGTGGGATTTATACTGTGTTAATGTTGGAGAGCACACCCTAGTTTGATTTTGCAAAAGGAGTTATGCACCATGTACTAGAAAATACAAGTGACATGGTTCCTTTGCATGGACTAGACTCTCAGACAAATAGGTTGCTAGGAACAAGAATGTAAGATATCAGGTATGATGATACCTATGAAATGTTGCTCATGAGGAGAGGCAGTACACCTAGATCTTTTTAGGGATTTGGGATGCATGAATCCTACCCCCAATGAGGAATACATAGTCATAACTGAACATCAAACATAAATACACTAATAATCTATGACAAGTAGATCATACCACAAATGACACGTATTCCAATATGTACTCATCATAATGAACCAAGATGTAGAAGATTGAGGCTGTCGCAAGAAGGCCACATTGAAACACAAGATAAAATCAAGAAAAAGGCATCCTGACCAAGTGGTCATTCAGTCCAAAAGTTCTTTCCATGAACAATTTTGATGTGAGAATTGATAGAAAAAGACGACACCGAAAGGATGCATCCTGATGAGCAAAAGATTGATTGATTGAAATGAGAATTCGTTGGCAATGGATTGTGAATAGAATGAAACTTAGGAAAGTTAATCTATCTGCTGATTTTTTGGAAAGGTTTGCGGTCACTATGTCTAAATAAAGCTTAGTGTTGATGGGGTAAGCTTAGTCATGCGGGAATGCAAATTTATAAGAAGAGGAATTAGATGGAATGATAAGAAGAGGAATTAGATGGAATGAGATTGGAAGATAAGAGGAATTAGATAGAAGAGGAAGGTATTAGATTAGAAGAGGAATGAATTTGATAGAATTGAATTGGAAGAAGATAAATGAATTGGAATATAAGATAAATAGAATAAAATTTGAATGGATTAGATTAGAAGATAGAATGGGAGAGGAATGGATTGGATTAGAAAATAGATAGAATGGAAGAGGAATGGATTGGATTAGAAGATAGATATAATGGAAGAGGAATGGATTAGATTAGAAGATAGATAGAATGGAAGAGGAAGATAAGATGATTGGAAGTTGGAAGGAAGAATAAATAGATGGGAGGAGAGGAAGATAATAGGAATTGGAGAATAGGAGAGAATCGGAAGATAAGATAGATAGAAATGGAAGAGAAATGGGTTGGATTAGAAGATAGATAGAATGAAAGAGGAATGGATTGTATTATAAGATATATAGAATGGATGAGGAAGATAATATATTAATGGATGAATATGAGTTTGATAGAATGGGATTTAGACCAATGACAAGGGAGAACCAAGGAATGGTGGAGATAGAGAGATGGATTGGATGGGAGATAAATGAAGGGAATGGATGGATATGTAATATTGAATGGATGAATAGGGAATGCGGGATTGAAGGATGGAGATTCAAGAACTAGGTGGTAAAGGAGTGAAATTCTCCACACTAGCAGTAGGAAAATGAAGGATGGGAAGATCGGGGATAAAGGATGCACAAAAGAGAAGGGTGGTGTGTAAGGGATGTGAGTGGAAGAATGAAGAATGGGGAATGAGTAGATTAGGATCCAAGGAATATGTTTCAAAGGATGCCCCCATAATAGAGGTGGGAAGATGAAGGATGGAGAGATGGTGGATAAAGGATAAATGAGATGGATAGATAGTTGGGAAAAGGATATGCATGGAGGGGAGGAAGGCATGTATTTTCCAAAGCATGTATGGATGTATGAGTGCCTCTATTTTTGTAAGGAAGAGAAAATGTATGCAAAATGGAATGGATTTGGAGAAGAGATATGAGATGGAGGGTATAAATAGGATAGGAGATATGATATGAAAAATATGGATAAGATAGAATAATGGATAATGTATGGAGGAAATGCATAGGGTAATAAAGATCAAAAGACATGGGAAAGAAGGATTGAATTATATAGGATTATGAAAGGGGGGTGGATGAAATGTATAAGAGTAGGAATATGAGATGGAGGACATAGATAGAATGTCAAGATAAAACATGGATAGAGGATGATGGACTTAGATAGGATGATGGATAGTGAAAAAGAAACATGGAGGATATGAGTGGAGGGAAAGTATAGGATAGTCAAGATCAAAGATTGAAAATGGATGGTGAACTTAGATAGGATGGTGGATGGTGGATAGGGTATGTGGAAGATATGTATAGTAGCATAGGAATGAATGGAGCTTTCCCCCAAGTATAGAGTGCAAGGGAATGAAGATAAGTAAATGGATATATAAGTGGATTTGGATGACAATGGATATGTGATAGGAAGATGGAGGAAGGACCCAAGCATCTAGTTCAAATCCCTAAATAGATCTGAATGTATTGCATCTCCTCATGAGTAACATTTCATAGGTCTCATCATACCTAATATCTTGAATTCTTGTTCCTAACAACCTATTTGTCTGAGAATCTAGTCCACACAAAGGAACCATGTCACTTGTGTTTTCTAGAATATGGTGCATAACTCCTTTTGTAATATAAAACTAGGGTGTGCTCTCCAACATTAACACGGTATAAAGCCCACTATCATCATAGTTAGGATTGCATTTTAGCTAGGCCATATTACACTTTGCATTTTTCTCTTGGAAAGGTTTCTATTTATTCCCCCATCTTGATTAGGGCATCATGTCCCCGATCTAGCCTAGGTCTACCCCCCCAAGGATGTGTCTCGCAACACCACCTAATTTCCCCCTTTTCTCTCTTCTTCCTCTTTTCGATAAAATTCCACAAAATTTATTTTTTCTATTATTTTCTCGAGGGGGCATCATCTCATCTCCCACCATAATTAATTTTCTCTCTAGGGCATCTTATTTTATTTTCTTTGATGTGACACCACTTTCGACGCCGCATCAAAGAGGGAAAAAATATAGATGTCCAAAATCATCCTTATATTAATTTAATTAATATTCCCATAACATTATAGTTAATTTTAATTAATTATATTTGTTATATTCTTCTATTTATTTATATTTGATGAAGGCTTGAGACAAGTTCCTCATACTTGTTCTTGAGCTCTTCATTATATCCATTAGTATGCTTTTTAGCTTTCATCCATCAATCTAGTGGGATTTTTAATATTATGTTGGGAGAGCACACCCACAAATATCTTTAAGAGAAAATCAACAAGGCTTGGGTGCAATTGTTTGGCTCATCGGAGGTTGTGGTGTAAACCCATTTGTTTCAAGATTTCATTTGAATATGCTAACTTATTTGTGATTCCTAATGACTAATCTTTGTTGTTTTCATGTTTGAGTGATTGTGTTTGAAAGGTAGGTTTTATCACATACACTTTGGCACACCCGGTGGGACAAGAGGAGGGGTTGTGGGGAGGAGAGTCTGGCCCAAGGTTGCAGCGCAGAGGAGGCAAGGACATGTAGAGATACCTGTAGGGAGGAAGCCACCAGTTGTCCCAGGCATACAAGGACAGGATCAGGGACAAGTGCCACTGGTACAGGGATAGGGGCCTCAGGGGCCACCAGGACAAGGACCACTAGTCGGGCACATAGCACAGGATGTACACAATATAGTGGTAGTGGAGCGGGACAGTCTACAGACTAAGCTGGGAAGGGTACATGGATTGTTAGCGACATGATCTTAGGTGACTGAGGTGAGTGCTCAGGCAGAGATCTAGCGGCTACAGGGTTTATTGGCCACTGCCCAGGCTACAGCTGGCATTTTTCAGACAAAGTTGACTAGAGTATAGGGGGATCTAGAAATAGAGGTAGCTTGGGGAGATAGTTCTCAGAGGGCTCTAGATCTTTTACAGGCCTAGGTGGATAGTGGTGAGTTCTTGATGGTGGGATAGGAAGAGGGGGCATGTATCAAATCGTCGTGCTGTTGAAAAGGTACACACTTCTTCACATAGTTGTAAGCATCTTGTTGCATAGTAGGCCAGTAATATCTAGTGCATAACAAATTCTTGGCCAAAGTTAGTCCACTAGAGTGAGCCCCACAGATTCCTTGATGTACCTCCTCCAAGGACATTTGTGCTTCATCAGAATTTAGACACCTTAAAAGAGTTCCATCAAAATGCTTTTAGAAAAGGGTATCACCAAGGATCGTGTATTGGGAAGTGTGGTGAATGAAGGTCTTACCTTGATTGGGAGTTAAGTCAAGTGGGGTATGTCCATCGTGAAGGTAGGAATATACTTCTTGGTACTATGGGGAGTTAGGATCAACAATTTCACACACCATTTCAGAATTCGGTTTGTCACAAGCAGGGATAGTAAGATTCTCAACAAGAAACTCATACCGTGTACTGTGTTCTGGCATGGTGATCAGGGACCCAATAGTATCCATGGCATCAACTAATTTGTTGTTTGTGCAGGGGATTTGTTGGAAGACTAATTCAGTGAAATGCAGTTTGAGATCTTTGATTGTACGGTGATAGGGAAGAAACTTATCATCCTTTGCTTGATATTCATCCATAACCTGTTTGATAACCAATTGTGAATCACCTAGTACCAGTAAATTGAGAATATTCCATTGTATGGCCTGACGAAGTCCAAGTACAAGGGCTTCATATTCTGCAATATTATTTGTACAAGGAAATTGTAATTTATAAGATTTAGGGATGAGATCCCCTTTTGGTGTAACAAACAAGATTCTTGCCCCTGATCCTTTCTGAGTGAAGGATCCATCAAAATAAAGTTTCCATGGGGTACTCGGGGAAAGATTTAGGACTGATTCATTTGGAAAATTTGTTATGAGTGGATGTTTATTGTCAACAGGTGCTTCAGCTACCTGATCTACAATAACTTGTCCTTTGATAGCTTTGTGATCCACATAAAGAATGTCAAATTCACTAAGGATCATAACCCATTTTGTTGTATGACCAGTTAAAGAAGCACGTGCCAGGAGATATTTGAGTGGATCAATTTTGGCAACAAGATGAATATTATGATTAAGCATATAATGTCGTAGTTTCTGTGTACAGAAAATAATAGCTAAACATGCTTTCTCAATTAAGGAATAATTCAACTCATAACCGATAAGAGTCCTGCTGAGATAATAGATTGCTTTCTCTTTGTTGGTATCATCTAATTGTGCCAAAAGGGCTCCCAACGTGACCTCTATAGTGGATATATACAAAATCAGAGGACGGCTAGCAACAGGTGGTACCAACACAGGTGGATTAGCCAGATAGCATTTCAGTTTCTTGAATGTATTTTGACATAAGAAATCCCATTGAAATTTGATATTCTTTCAAAGGAGATGAGAGAACGGATGCACCTTATCTGCTAGTTGTGACATGAATCTTTTGATGGATTGCAGTTTTCTTTGTAAACTGCACAATTGTTTCAATGTTTTTGGAGGTGGCATCTCAAGGATGGATTTTACTTTCTTTGGGTCCACTTCTATTCCACGTTGTGACACAATGTATCCCAACATCTTACCAGATTCTACTCCAAAGACACACTTCTTGGGATTTAGTCGTAGCTTATACTTCTCCAATCACTCAAAAAAGGTAGTGAGGATAGGAATGTGTGATTTGCGGGTCTTGGATTTTCCCAAAAGATCGTCTACATAGTCTTCCATGATGACATGCAAAAGGTCATGAAAGATAGTAGTCATTTCTCTCTGATATGTGGCACTAGCATTCTTAAGGCCAAAGGGCATCACCTAATAACAGAAGGTACCCCAAGGTGTTTTGAATGCATTTTTGTGCTAGTCTTTTGGTGCTATCCTGATCTAATTATAACCAGAGAAGCCATCCATGAGGGACAACATCTCATGTCCAGCAGTCAAATCCACTATAATGTTAATATTTGGGAGTGGAAAATCGTCCTTAGTACATGCAAGGTTCAGGTCTCTGAAATTAGTTTAGATGTGAATGCCCCCAGTAGGTTTGCCTACTAGGAAAATATTAGAGACCCATTCACGATAGTCTATAGGTCTAATTACTTCAGTATCCAACATTTTTTGAAGCTCTACTTTGACTACTAGTGTGACTTGTGGATGCATCTTGCGGAGTTTTTGTTTAACAGGTTTCACACTAGGATCCACAACAAGATGATGCAAGACAAGATTTGTATCGAGCCCGGGCATTGCCTTGTAAGTCCAGGAAAAATTGATTTTATTTTTATGAAGAAATTCTATCATGTCTTTCTTTTCTTGATCACTAAGAGAAATTGCAATGTAAGTGATGTGTGGATCTACTTTTTGTTCACAGATTGATCAGGATAGTGTCTTTGATAATCATAGAGGACACTTCTCGTTCTGATGATATAAATGACAAGTCAGCTTCTCCCTCCTCTAGCACCTCAGAAAGGTTTTCACTAGAGGATGCATCCTTTATTTTGTCTTTTTCTTCATCCAAAGGCGCATGTGAGAGGTTTTCACCAGGGGATGTTTTTATATTTTCATTTTTTTTATTTTTATCTTTATTGTCATTTTTGTGACTAAGAGAATTGACCTGGCTATCAAAGTAGGATTTCTCATTGTAGTGAAGATGATGTTCATGTTCTTGAAGATTCTTAAGTCTGAAGAGGGATAAAACTGCCTCATCTGAATTGAATATGTCTAAAGTTGGTGGTGAATCTTGCTGATCCCACTCAATTATTTTAGGGTTTTTGAGGGGAAGATGAGAGGATGAAAGGTCGGCTTGGGTGATAGTGAATACATGGTTATTTCCATTGAGGTCATCTTCAACATAGTGGAAAGGAATTTCGAAGAACTCTTCTTTAGTGTCTGAATCCGAGGTAGCTAAACAATAATCCTTCACGAAGTTAGTCTTAGTCTCTATGGAACCCAATCCATGTCCTTTTGGATAGACATTAGCTGTTATGATTTTCTTCTTACCAATTTCATTGGCTCCAAGACCAGTACCATGATATTCCATGCTTTCAACAATGGGAGTGACCTTGGGATACTTTCCTTTGGGGAAGGTTACGGGTTTTTCTTCTTCATCACTATAGAGCCAATCAAGGACATTGTATTCCATGTGTTCATCTTATAAGGACCCCCAATGTTCAAAAGTAGTTGTTTTTCAATGCATGAGTGCTTTGTCTTTAGAGGGGGATAATGGTGATGGTAGTCCATAGGACTTTGGAGACAAAGGGAGTCAAACAATGCACATATAGAGCACTTTCAAATTTATATTCCCCCATGCCTTGATCTATAAAGGTGGCCTTTGCTTCAGATGCAGAGTCTTTGTCTTCAGTAACCTTTTCCTTTCCTTTGGATGGATTAGCTGGTATTTCTTATGTCTTTTATGGAACTAAGGGAGTGTTTAAAATAGGGGTTTCTTGATTGAAGTGTCGGCCAAACCCATTCAATGGATAGTAATTAGATTGTTTGCCTTCCAGTCTCTTGTGGTATTGAATGGGCTCAAGATCTCAAAGAATTGTGATTTCTCTACCATGATGTGGGAACTTGAGACATTGATGATAAGTAGAGGATACACCTTTGATAGAATGTATCCAGGGTCATCCCAGCAAGATATTGTATGGTAGATCTAGATCCAGCACATGGAAAATAGTTTCAATCAAGGTCGGGCCCACTTGTAAGAGTAGTGTGATAAAACCCTCACTTTCTCATTCTCTATCATCATAGGCCTTTATTGTGATTCACTTGTATACATCTAGGAGGTCCTCAGAAAGACCGATGTTACAAAAAATCTTCAATGTGCATAAATTCAAGCCAGATCCACCATTTATAAGGACTCATTTTATTTTTGTGTATTGGATTTTGGCTTCAATATGGAGGGACTTATTATGCTAAAGGTTAGGACCATGAAAGTCCTTAACAGTGAAGACAAGATGCTTTTGTGCGGATAAGTTCCTGATCATAGCTTGGAATTATGTGGTGTTGATATTCTCAGGGACATGAGATTCATTTAGAGAATCTTCAAGGATTTATTTGTGAATTGGCGAGGTTTTTAGGAGCTCTAGAATGGATATTTGTGCAGGCGTCTTTCCTAACTGAACCAATAGGTCATAGCGTCAAGTAGGCTGAGCAGTGGTAGACAGTGTAGCTAGTGGATTTGTAGATGTAGAAGGTTTATATGAAGCTTGGACAGTGACTCTGGGTCTGCGTGTGGTAGCATTACAATCAATAGCTTTGAGGATTATGGTGTTAACATGTGTGTCATATTATTCGATGCGGCCACAAAGAGCATCAAACCCAAAGATATCATTTTCTTCTAGACTCCCACATGTTTGATCATTTCTTGAAATAGTATTGGTAGAGTAATCATATGGGATTGCATTGGATGCATTATTTTGATTGTGTGGTGGGAAGGGCTGATTGTAGACTTTAAGTTTCACATTTGATGAGGATGCATTCTGACCTTCAACTTCAATTTTTCCATCCTCTATGAGATCTTGCATAAAGTGTCTAAGATTCATGCATTTCTTGGTATCATGTCCTTTGATGTGATGATAATCACAATATTCATTATCTCTATACCAAACAGGCTTGGTTTAATTCTCATTGAAAGGCCGAGTATTTGGATAGATTATCATTCCTTGATCTGCAAGTTGTTTGAAGATCATGTCTAGGGGTTCTGCCAATGCTATGAATTGTCGTCGTTGCTGGTTGTTGTTGTTATTGTTTTTGTTGTTGTTGTTGTTATTGTTTTTTTAGTTGTTGCGAGGAAACAAGTATGATTGATTGCGCAGTTATTGTTGATTGTTTTTCTGATTGTTGTTTTGATAATTTTGATTGTTTTGATTTTAACTGTTCTAATTCTGATTTTGATTGTTGTTGCGATTTTGATTTTGATTTTGATTGGTGTTGCGATTATTTTGATTATTATTGTTGGATGCTTGAAAATTTTGAACATGCTTGGCATCAGTCACTCCATCATTGACAACTCCTTTGCTTTTACTCCATAATTTTGGTTTATCATTGTTGGAAGGAGTATAATGTTTGATGCTACCTCTTTCTAAAAGGCCATCTTCAATATCTTTTCCCTTCTTAACAAGGGATTCAAAGGTGTTAGGTAAAGCCATTTTCATTTGGAAAGACATCTCGGAGATCAAACTCTTTTTGAAGATGTTAATTAAGTGACTATCAAGTATTTTCCATGGTATGCAATTTGCAATATGTCTCTATCATTGTAAGAAACTAGCAAAGGTTTCTCCATTCTTTTGTTTAGTATTGCACAAATCGATGAGTGTTTCTTGATGCTCAATGTTATACAAATATTGTCCAACAAACTTCTCTACAAGATCAGAGAAAGTAGAGATTGATCCATAAGGAAGGGTCATGAACCATTCCAAAGCTGCACCTCCAAGACTTCTAGTGAAGAGTCTCTTTAGGTAATTCTAATTATAGGCAACTTCTTGACATGCAATGTAAAATTCTTTGAGATGTTGTAGAGGACATGTTTCACCTTTGTATTTCTCAAATTTAGGCATCTCAAAGTTTGGTGGGAATGGTTGCATTTTGATGGACTTGTCAAATGGATAGGGACAAATATCTTCAAAAGAAAACTCCTTTTTGCCCCCATTTTGTAAACCATGCACAAGGTTTTTGAGTTCATTAAATTTTTGGGCCAAGTCTAGAGCGTTCTGTGGGGCAATGGTGGCACATAAGTTCTGCCTCCTCCAAATTGTGCAATGGAGGTCATACCAACAGTAGGAGGAGGTATATATTGATAAGCTCTATATGTGTTGGTTATGGATGTCTTCATACCTATTTTTTGAAATAGAGATGATGTAGGAAAAGGCATGGAAATCTGCCCTATGTTGTTGACATTATCACTTGCTCCTTCAGTAGTATTTGTTTTTGCATGAGTGCTATTGTGTGCAGTAATGTTTGGCAAGACACTTAGGATCTGTTGAATTTGTTCTTGTGTCAATTGGGGTGTTGATGTAGTTGTTGATATAGGTGTTGATGTAGGTATTGACGTGGAAGTTTCACTAACAAAACCTTTACCAGTATCATGTGATGATGTAGCATTTGAAGTAGAATTCATGGCTGCGGTAGTGGCAATGGTGGCTTTGGTGATGTTTTGGGTAAGGAGTGTTTCATCAAAGTCAGCGGGCACTGTGATGCCATTTTGAATAAGATTTAAGAATATTTTGCTGTTGTTTTGAGTAATGGCCTTCTCAACCATTTCTAAGTTGTATAGATCACTAAGGAAGTCAATGACTTGGGTAGGTATTTCTTCTTGTTCCACTAACTTAGTTTCTTCAGGCACTTCCTTAGCTTGTACTTCAGTGCCTTGAAAGTATTGATGTGCAAAAGGATTCTCCTCATAAGTAGCGGTGTTGAGTGTTGCATGCCTCATGTTTCTAGCTTGGGATCAAGTGACTACCATACAATGGCGGACTTAGAAGAATGGAAGACAAGAAGATGTAAGATTTGAGAGATGAAATGGAATGGAGCAAAGATCTTATTCTTGATTTGATTTGATTTGATTTGATTGGATTGATTGATGATTGATTAAGGATTGATTGATTGATTGATGATTGATTTCGATTTAAAGGTTTTTGGAACAAAACCTAAGCGTGAAAAGACCTTATGATGATACAAACACAAAATGATTAAGTGATAGTTGTTCTACTTGAAGATGGACTTGTGATCTCAAGAAAAATGGGATATCACTAAGGGATTTAAATCACTTGAGACGGACTGATGGTCTACAAGAAATGTTGTGTTTGTTTGAGGATAAAGGTTTGTAATACTTTGATTAAGGTCTTTCAACCTACAAGAATTGATTTGATTTGAAGAGATTTTATCTAATGCTCCAAGAGAAGGAAAGATGCTTGATGATGATGGAAGAATTGAAGAATTGATCTTTAGAAACAAGAGTATTGTCTAATCGTATTGCTCAAGGGTGAAAAAGGCACGGTTGATAGGATACTTGGCCATGAAATTGTAGATTTTTTTGTTGTACATGATTTTGTCAATTTTCTCACAATACTCAATTTCCTACTTGATTGAAGTGGAAATGTGTTGATATTCTTTCGATTTGCGAGTAGTTTCTTTTTGTTCTTGATAAATTGGAGGTGTTGGAAGCTTAACCTTCTTATGTTTATTGGAACCGGTCATGTCATGTGGTGAAAAATCTGGTTTTGATTGAATGACTGAATGATTTAGGACAAATGGTTTCAGGGTCCCACAGAAGACCAAATTTTAGATATTTCAGCAGATTTTGGAGCTCGCTATTTTCAAGCGGAGACATTAGTCTCAAATGTAGCCAGAGATATACATAGATGAAAATATATGCAAATGGTGATCTGTGTAGATGGTGACTCTAGAGCGGAGATGGAAGACTGTTGCTTAAAGTAGTGTTCTGATGTTTTGAAAGATTTTTTATTTCAACTTGGTCTTCAGTAGGTTTGTTCGATGGCAAGAACCAATTTCAGCATACTCAAACTAGAAAATAACCAGTAGGTGTCTTAAAACAATCCAACAAGGGACACAACAACCTTGAGGGATACAAGCAAGTGTGACTTTGGGGAACTTTGATAAAATTGCAATATTTTGTTTGTGTATATTCAAGTGACTCTTTCAAGCCACTTATGTTTTTACTTGGTTTATCACAATGAAGATAGTACAAATAGTAGCTACCTTAGGGAATTGGCTTCACATGAAACATTATAGGCCCATTGCTTGGTAGTCCTTCATCTCACACATCAGTGTCACTCTCGAAAGGGCGCCTGTGTTTTAGCCTTTTGCCATGTATTATTGTCGTGCTACAAAGATCTCTTTTGCAACACAATACCTTGGGACACGTATGATGAGAATATTGGGGGAGAATCTTTCCCCCCTTGCACTATAATAAGTCACCATTCAGAGGTTAATCGGGTAGGCTACTAATTTATAGTTGCTAATAAGATTTGTAGCGTTCCCATAATTAGTTTGTATGATGTGAGACACTTAAGTCTCTAGTTCAACCATACCAATATGCTGAGGATATTCACTCAGTATGGACTACTATTGAACACAACCCGCCCAAGCTTGAAGGGATAAAGAGGACCTTTGGGTCACACCTTATTTCTATACTAGCTGAAAATATTTACCGGCGTGAGGTCATCTTGTAAAGGATAAGCGCACCCTCTAGACAGGCCTCTCTAGAAGCTAGATTGAGCTAAGCTTTCTCTTCACCCAAGTTCCACGAAGGCGAGGGGAGAGGATACAACTATAGTTTAATCATAGAATCATGTAATTTAAGGGATCTATCTAATGAAAAAATAGCTTAAAATAAGTGTTGAAAAACACTTCTTCAAACACACCAAAAAGAGTTCATTTCCAAATTGAACCTAATTAAAGCAACTAAGTGTTTTCTACCTAAGAAAAAGACACAATAGTATGATTAAGCATGCAAGTTCAATTCATTTCCCACACATCAATAAGGAAAGCTTGTAAAAAAGTGTGTTTGTTTGCCTTAATTCATTCAAGATTTGTGAGGTTTATTCCCCTATGCATTCAAGATTGTATGTGGTTGATTTCTCTTTTAAACAACATTCATTCAAAGACTAATGTTTAAACATACAAGTTCATTTCCAAAAATCTATTAAAATCTAGGGAAACCTACATGAAAAACTGTTAGTAGTTTTTGGAGCCTTCAACTATGAAATGTTGCAAAAAATAATAGGTTACAGGAAAATCACACAACCGGAGATCTGCACAGATGATGATTTACCTGCACAGATGGCCGAATAAAAAAAGTCAAATTCCATTATAAAAAAGACTTAGCATACATAAATATTAATTTTTTCATCAATTTCAACAGTAACTAACTCTTAAAAAGCATCACTCTGTCAGAAACCCGAGAGTTAGAAAGCTTAAAATCTGATAAAAATAGTTTGAAACAATGTTACTCTAAGTCTATTTTTAGACAGGCGGAGATGGTTGTCTGTGTGCGCAGATGACAAAGAAGCACAGATGGCGATCTGCGCAGTCAGAGTTATGGAAACGTGGATGGAAAAATCAGAGCATGACGACTCTGCGTAAAAACTTTCTAGAACTACGAAAAAAACATAAAACTTGTTAGAAAAAAGGGACGTAGTGTTGGAAAGTGACAATGCAAGCAATTGTTATTTTGTCATTGCTGTCAAACCTTAATTGGTGAGACTATTTTTATCTGTTTGAGTACCATATCAATTGTTGATGAAGAAGATTTAACAAGAAGACCAAGTGAATGGTTGAGTTAAGGAAAATAAAAGGGTACTTGATTAGTTGGCACTCTAGCAAAGTAATTTGTTGTTTATCTTTCAAAGATAGTTTTTCTGGCTGTTCTGTGCCAAGCAAGTTTGGCTTGTGCTGAGCAAAGTTGCTTGTGCTGATTAAAGTTGCTTATGACGAGCAAAAGTTGCTCAATGCCGAGCACCATTGAAATTTCTGAGTGAAAACAGTGATGTTGGCCGACTTACAATAATTGGATTAATGATGAGATTTGAGATCTCTGACCGACTTAGTTAATTTTATTGGGATATGTAATGTTAATTAAAGATTGATCCATGTCATTCAATATATGGATAACCATAATTAATGCATGGTTTCAAGATTTAATTAGAGACTACTTTGGAGAAGTAAGTGTAATGCAAAGATGGAATGATCCATTGGATCTGACCTAACCTAAGATCTACGATCTTGTTTAAGCAGAAAAATATTTATCTAACCTAGAAAGAGAGGTATATGATAACCTCAGGGGTTATTCATGAAGTGTGGAAGAGTGTATGTGTATGCAAAAGGTTTGCATAGTTAATTTACTGTTTGGCATGATCTAGCAGAAAAGGCAAAAAGGCAGAGGCAGAAAGTTGCATGTGTGATTGCTTGACGGATTTCCAAGCAAATTAGAAGGTTGAAATGACAATGCAGGCTATCCAGTAAGTTAACATCAGAGCTGTAATTGGATCTGAGTTGCAAAGTAAGTTGTATGTACCAGATCACAACTGTTGATTACTTTCTTACCATTATATCAGTTAAATCCTTTAACAAGGTTGACTTAACAGTCATTTGTATAAATCCTCTAACAAGGTGACATTCAGATTGGAATGTTCTAAGTCCTCTAACAAGGCCACTCCTGACAGGGTGATTAATGTAACCACCTGAATTTGGTCTGTCGCAACTATGGACCCTATTTTCCCTAAGTATGATCATACCCTCGATTTATGTCCAAACGACCCTGTTACTGCTTGGCATAATTCTTTTAATCAATTTAATA
>MU227154.1:691739-702443 GCA_018584345.1 Thuja plicata
AGATTTGAGATCTCTGGCCGACTTAGTTAATTTTATTGGGATATGTAATGTTAATTAAAGATTGATCCATGTCATTTAATATATGGGTAACTATAATTAATGCATGGTTTCAAGATTTAATTAGAGAGTACTTTGGAGAATTAAGTGTAATGCAAAGATGGAATGATCCATTGGATCTGACCTAACCTAAGATCTATAATCTTGTTTAAGCGGCAAAATATTTATCTGACCTAGATAGAGAGGTCTATGATAACCTCAGGGGTTATTCATGAAGTGTGGAAGAGTGTATGTGTATGCAAAAGGTTTGCATAGTTGATTTACTATTTGGCATGATCTAGCAGAGAAGGCAAAAAGGCAGAGGCAAAAAGTTGCATGTGTGATTGCTTGACGGATTTCCAAGCAGATCAGAAGGTTAAAATGACAATGCAGGATATCTAGTAAGTTAACATCAGAGCTGTAATTGGATCTAAGTTGCAAAGTAAGTTGTATGTACCATATCACAACTGTTGATTACTTTCTTACCATTGTATCAGTTAAATCCTTTAACAAGGTTGAATTAACAGTCATTTGTATAAATCCTCTAACAAGGTGAAATTAAGATTGGAATGTTCTAAGTCCTCTAACAAGACCACTCCTAATAGGGTGATTAAATCATTTAACCAGGTCACACCTAGCAGTGTGTTATTGTAACCTTTCACAGGGTTGGCTCCTCACAGGGCATCACTTCAGAAGAGTGAAAACTTGGTAGCATGTTACTGGTGGTTTTTCTCTTATTGGGTTTCCACGTTAAATACTTGTGTCAACTTGTGTGAATACTTATGGTTTTCTTTACTATTGTGTTACTACAAGCTAATTTCAATTGACAGTAAACTACTTGATTAAGGTTGTTGATTTATGCTACTGTTGTCGAGTAGATCCGAAAATACAAAAAGTTTTAATTTGCTACATCTAGACCTGAGGATAACTGATTCACCCCTCCCCTCTCAGTTATTCTAAATTCATTCTAACACATAGGTCCCACTGGGCATCCCAAAATGTATGTGATAAAACCTACCTGTCAAACAAAATCACTCAAACATGCAAACAACAAAGATTAGTCATTAAGAATCACAAATAAGTTAGCATATTCAAATGAAAGCTTGAAACAAATGGGTTTACACCACAGCCTCTGATGAGCCAAACAAGTGCACCTAAGCCTTGTTGATTTTCTCTTAGAGATATTTGTGGGTGTGCTCTCCCAACACAATATTAAAAATCCCACTAGATTGATGGATGAAAGCTAAAATGCATACTAATGGATATAATGAAGAGCTCAAGAACAAGTATGAGGAACTTGTCTCAAGCCTTCATCAAATGATGAGAATAAACATGCAAAACTACACTAACATGCTATGCAAGATCAAATGAAACTAGAACTAGATTCATTTCCATTATACCTAAGATGTGATTTCTAGATCTCTTAAGAACATAAACATGAAAATGCACTATAAAATTCTAGCACTAAACCAGCATGATAACAATGCATAAAATGAGAGATGATTTTCTCTTGGCAATGGCCTATATTTATAGATTTTTGGGAGGAAGGAGAGGGCTTGGATGAGGTAGAGCTCATGTGGCATCCACATAGGTGCCACATGAGGGACACATAAGACATGCAAGAGGCCAAGTTTTCTCACACATGTGTAAGCAACTTGTGATGTGATGGATCAAGGTGTACTTAAAGTACACATGTGAAGGATCTTGTAAGAGGTGTAAGGGTTTTTGTTCAAAAAAACACTTTTAGAAAGTGTAAGAAATTGTCATCAAGGTTGTAAGAAACCTTGTTGGCACCAAATTAGGATTATTTGAGAAATTCAATTTTTAAAAATTTGCTCACACATGTGTGAGCAAATAATTAGGACTAATATGTGTAGGAATTAAGAAAATAGCCTAATAAACCTTAGTTAATTAGTGAGTAGGTCTATTTGGTGAGAGTGATGTGAGGTAGGGTAGGATCTAGGTTCAAATTAGTTTAATCTAAATTAGATTTAGATTAATTATGGTTTAGTAGAATTAAGTCATGTGGAAGAATAAATAAATTAAAATTTATTTAAAAGGGATTAATGAGGGAAAGGTATATAAATAAGATTTAATACATTAAAGGGGATGATATTTAAATTAAATTTAAATACTAAGAAAAGTGAATCATATTTAATTAAATAAATAGAAGAATATAACAAATATAATTAATTAAAATTAACTATAATGTTATGGGAATATTAATTAAATTAATATAAGGATGATTTTGGTCGTCTACAATGCTTTCAATAATGTATAAAAGATCAGTATGCACTAAGTGACAACAAACACTGACGGTCAGTGCATCCTGATGGATAGAGAACCCCGAGAGGAGAGTTACAGTGATACCCAAAAAAGCATTACCGATGAGCAGAATCACAGTGTTACCCGACGGATAGACCATCCCGATGGATAGACAACCCTAACAGATAGAGATGCCTGAGGAAAACTAAAGTCAAGACCAAACTAACAAGGAGTTAAACACCAAAAAGAACTGAAGTTCAGAAATGACAAATGAATTAGCTGGCAAGAACTAAATATGGAGTTAATTGGTTGATAACATTATTTTCATTGAAAACTTAAAATCTAGAGATAAGCGAGAGTTTTAAATCTATTTTATTTCAGTTGTCTAAGATAAATCTACGGAATAAAACAGAAGTAAAGCTTTAAAGCAAGAAAGACGATAATTACGGATCAAGCCAAGAACAAGAAAGTTAAGGACTTTGAAATGGTGAAATCATGTCTATAAAGAGACAAGATAATTCATTGTGAATTAGGGGTGAATAGAGAAGAGGATGTTGAAGAGAATAATAGCAAAGAATGACTTCATACAGTCCTAATCAATCAAGTTGAAGGACAGAGCTAATATTTATGCAGACGCTGAGCAACAAAGAAGCACAACATCACCGAGCAGAAAGAAGTGGAGCAAAGGTATTGAATAGAGATATTGATTAGAAAGGTATTATGAGCTTACAATAGATCTAAACATCTACAAAGTATAGTTGTTTATATGAACATATCATATACTATTTCAGTTTAACCATTGATTCAAAAAGTCTCTTAGCTGAGCAGGATTTAACAATCCTTTATATATTGAGATACATCCCAAGGAGTATCAAAAGGTTAATTCATGAAGATAGCATAGTGAAATGTCAGATATCAAGTGATTAAATATTAGCGATAAATCATCTAAAAAGGTCACACTTAACAGTGTGTTTGTAACCTTTAACAGGGTTGGCTCTTCACCGAGCTCACTTCATGAGAGTGAAAATTTTGGGTCACCGGTCCCAAGTGGTTTTTCCCTTAACAGGGTTTCCACGTTAAAAATCCATGTGTCAAATGTGTTTATGAGTCATTACTTTGATGTTTTTCTTTACACATTACTAAAACAAGATTGATCGGTATACACTAAGTTATTTATTGTATTTTGGTAAATGATAGACTGATAATCGGTAAAGATTAAGAATACGGTTTTACAGTGAACTCTGAGTAGTAGTTATTTGAGAAGATAATCTAAAGGAATACATCTTGTAGGACTGAATATAACTAGAGGCTTATAATTATGGTGATAAGTTTTTGGGTTAATTTATTGGAATATCTTTGAGGCCACTGATTCACCCCCCCTCTCAATTATTCTAAAAATTCGTATAAGAGCTTGTGTGCTTAGAAGGAAGGTTTCGAGACCTAAGAAAAAGATCACAAGATGAGAAAATGAGATGTGCCCAAGTTGAACAAGGACAACTTTGCATCATGGCAAAGAAAAATAAGACTCCACCTATCAGGTATTAGAAATGATGTTACTCAATAATTGGATACTGAATAGGTGTTGCCTGCAAGGCCTCACACACTTGATAAATTAAGAGAAAAGCATGAGCACAATTCTATGATGATAGAACTTGCTTCCTCAATCTCTGATGCTGAATTTGTAGATATAAAAACATGCACCTCTCCAAAGCAAATTTGGTACAAATTAAAGCTAGCACATGGAGGAGATGCTAATGTACTAAGAGCTAAGGAAGAAAGCCTAAGAGGTAAATTTGATGACCTAAGAATGAGATAAGGAGAAAATATCACTCAATATAGTTGCAGAATAAAAGAAGTAGTCAATGCTATCCGAGGAGTTGGAGGTATACTTGAAGAAGAAATAGTGGTAAGTAAAATCCTAAGAACCTTATTGTTTGTTTATGCTATTAGAGTATCTGCTATACAAGAAATGAGAGCAGTAGCAAACAATAATGTCACTCTAGATAGTTTGGTTGGTAGACTGATTTTATTTGAGATGAATAACTTTGATAACAATGTCTTACCATCTATTGAGTCTGCATTTAAATCTTCTTTGAAAATAAGTAAGTCAAGTCATAAACACACTATGAGAAATGATAGTGAAAGTGATAGTGATGACCAAGATCTTGATGAGATTGAAGCACTAATGGCTAGAAGATTGCAGAGAGGAAAAGGTAGATACAAAGTTAAATTACCACTTGTATGTTTTAATTGTAAAGAGATTGGACACTTTGTTGCTAGATGTCCTAACAAAAGAAAAGATGATAGAAGTAATGACATATCACATGAAAAGAAGTTTGATAGAAGTGACAATAGATATTACCAAAGCAACTAACAATCTGACAGAAGAGATACCCGAGACTACAAGGACAAAGGGAAGAAAGCTAGTAACCTAGCTGAGAATAGAGATGGAGATACTGACACCGAATCTGATGAAGACATTGAGATGGTATTTGTAGCCATGAAGGATGATTCAGACAAAGAAGAAAGGTATGTAGATACTGTACTCATATCTAAGGTTAGTAAGAATGATGTCTGGATTATAGATAGTGGCTGCACTCACCACATGACTAGTGATAAAGAAAAGTTTGAAACTTTTGAGTATTATAATGGTGGATAAGTAAGAATGGGTAATGACTCACCTTGTCCAGTTGAAGGTAAAGGAACTATAATGTTGAATAACTTGATCAAATGTGAAAATGCATACTGGGTAAAAGGACTTAATTACAATCTATTGAGTGTTTCACAACTGAATAACACCGGTCACCGAGTTGAATTTGAGAACAAAAAGGAAAACATATTTAATGAATCAGAAAGGTTGATCAGAACTGGTGAAAAGACAAAAGGTAACCTGTTCTATCTTGATGATATTAACACCACTTCTTTTATTGCTAGAAACAAAGACATATGGTTGTGGTATAAAATATTATGTCATGTGAATTTTGACAACATGATTAAGATAAGAAATAAAAGGTAATTAAGAGGCTTACTTATCATGTCAAATCCCGAGCATATCATGCGTAAGAATTATCAAAAAGGTAAAATGAAAAAGTCTAGTTTCAAGAGAAAAACTCATACATCTAATGCTATTCTTGAATTAGTCCATACTAATCTATTTGAACCAATGAGGACAAAGATTTACTATGGTGATAGATATTTCATTCGATGATTATTCTAGAATGATGATAGTTATGTTCTTAAAAGAAAAAGCAGAAGCATTCAAGATGTTTAAATGGTACAAAGTTATTGTAGAAAAACAAAGTGGTAAGGAACTAAAATGTTTATGATCAGATAGAGGAGGAGAATTTATTTATGATGAATTCACTAACTTTTGCAATGAGCATGGAATTAAAAGATAGGTTTCTGCACCAAGAACACCACAACAAAATGAGATTGTTTAAAGAAGAAATAGATCCATTGTTGATTGTGCAAGAACACTGATGATTGCGAAAATCATCACTCAAACATTATGGAGGGAAGCTGTTAGTACTGTAGTCTAAACATTGAACATAGTACAATTGAAGAAAGACACCAAAAAGACACCTTATGAGCTATGGTATGGTTACATACCCAATGTAAGTTACTTCATAATTTTTGGTAGTCAATGTTATATTTTGAAAGATAATAGAAATGGAAAGCTTGACTGCAAAAGTGAAGAATAAATCTTTCTAGGGTATTCCACCAAGAGCAAGGCTTATAAATGTCTTAACAAGTCCTCTAACAAGATCATTGAAAGTGCAAATGTCAAAATAGATGAATATGAAGAGAAAAATGATGAGGAAAGAAGAAAAGAACCAGAAGAATACAACATGTTTGTTTATAATGAAGAACCTGACACTCTACCTGAGCAACAGTGTATCACTCCTGAGCAATAGAACATTGCACTCGAGCATCAAGCCGCAAATACCGAAAATCAATAAAATGCTCAAAATGATGTTCTGAGTGATGGATATCAGAATGAAGGTCAAGATGGTGATCATAATGATAAAAAAAGAGATGAAACAATACTTTCCAAGTATGTCAGAAGACATCATCCACAAAACTAGATCATAGGAGACAAGAAGGATGGAATGAGAACAAGAAGTCACTAAACACTAGATGTTTAATTTATGATTTTGAGCCTAAATTTGTTAATACTGCACTTGAAAATGAAGAATGGGTTAGTGCTATGAATGAAGATATAGAACAAATTGAGAAGAATAGAACATGGACATTAGTACCTAGACCAAATGACAAGTTCATGTCATCGGTACCAAATGGATATTCAGAAACAAGATGAATGAGAATGGAGAAGTCACAAGGAAAAAAGCAATGTTAGTATGCAAGGGGTATGCACAAGAAGAAGGTATTGACTATGGACAAACCTTTGCACCCATTTCTAGACTAGAAGGAGTAAGAATTTTAATTGCTTATGCTGCATTCAAAGGATTCAAGGTATACCAAATGGATGTCAAATCTGCATTCCTAAATAGAATACTAGAAGAAGAGGTATATATTGAGCAACCAAAATGGTTTGTTGATCCTAACAAGTGAAACATAGTTTGTATACTACACAAAGCCTTGTAATTTATTGAAACAAGCACCTAGATCCTGGTATGAAAGACTTCACTCCTATCTCATAAGCATTGGATTTGTAAGAACAAGTGAAAATAACAATCTATACTTAAAAGATGATTATGATAATAAAATTTTGATTGCTGAAACATTTGTTGATGATATCATATTTGGGGGTAATGATATGTTATGTAAATCCTTTACTAATGAAATGAGAAAAGAGTTTGAGATGTCAATGTTTGGGGAGATCAAATTCTTTCTTGATCTATAGATTCTTCAACAAGATGCAGGCATATATATCACACAATCCAAATACATCAAGGAAGTGCTGAAGATATTCAAGATGGAAGATTCCAAACCAGTTGGAACACCTATGGAAACTGAATGTAAGTTGGCAAAGGAAGATAATTAAAATGAGGTAAATCAAACCCTATATAAATCAATGATTGGAAAACTAATGTATGTTGTTCATACTAGACCAGATATAGCACATGCAGTTGGAATAGTTGCAAGATTCTCTGCTAATCTCAAAGAATCACACATGAATACTGTCAAAAGAATTCTGAAATATCTAAAGAACACTGAGGACTATGGATTATGGTATAAAAGAGAAGGCAAATTTGATCTTCAAGTCTATACAAATGTTGATAGGGCTGGAAACTTAGATGAAAGAAAGAGCACAACTGGAGGAGCATTCTTCATGGGTGATAGACTTGTCACATGGGTAAGAAAGAAGCAAGGATGCATCTCACAATTTGTTGTAGAAGTAGAATATGTGGTTGCTACTCCAAACTGCTCTAACATTGCATGGATCAAACAATTACTAGAAGGTATGAATATGAAAATTCTTGAACCAGTGATTATCTATTGTGATAATACCATTGCAATAAATATTTCTAAGAATCTTGTCATGCATGCTAAGACTAAGCATATTGCTATCAAGTATCATTACTTAAGAGAACAAGTACAAGAGAAAGAGGTGATACTAGAATATGTTCAATCCAAGGAACAATTAGCTGACATATTCACAAAGCCATTGTCTAAAGATACATTTGAGTACCTGAGAAAGAGACTATGGGTCCGACCCTTGTCTATTGGTTAGTAAGATGACTAGGAGGCTACATCAGCCTACACAAAATCAAAATATCACTCATGTTGATGCAAGCAAAGAGATGGACTTCAAAAGATACATCCATACACAAAAAGGTGCATAACTACACTGAACACTGGAGTCAATGTATTATTGATGGATAGGGAAATTCAAGGAGTATATTATAAAAAGGAGGAAGGATATACTTTGGCATTGTTGTCAAAGGGAGAGAGTATCCCGAGAAGATCCAAAGGAGAGAGATTATATATACATGTGAAATATCCATCATGATTGTCCTAAGGAAGATCACTTATCCTAAGGGAGAGATGACTTAAGGGAGATAATATATCTATATTGTTGTCAAAGGAAAAAGAGATGATCAAGGAGAGAAACGCTCAAAGGGAGAGACAACATCAAAAGAAGAGATTCTACAACACACACACACACAGAGCTATCTAGTAAGGGAATGAATATTGAAGAAAGCACTTTGCAAAGAAATAAATCTAAGCTAGAAGAGCTTATCAAGAGCTAGAAATTTGCATTGGGTATAGAACAATAAATTTGGAAGATTGATGAACTACAACTGATATATTTCATATTTTATTAGTAGTAATGTGGTGTGTTTCCATCAATGCCAAAGGGAAAGATTGATGAACCATAACTGATTAAATTTTTGAAGATGTTAAGTTGATGATCACCAAGTGACATAAAGTTAATGCAAGACATTAAATCAGTTAATGTCTTGTATTTTCATTGATGTCAACTTAATATAATCTGATTGGTTATATACAAAGTGTCAAAGACTTCAAAGAACCAAAAAGATAAAGGTTATACTTTTAGTAATGCATAAAAGATCAGTATGCACTAAGTGACAACAAATGTTAATGGTTAGTGCACCCTGATGGATAGAGAACCCTGAGAGGAAAGTCACAGTGATACCCGAGCAAGAAACTTGAGAAAGCATTACCAACAAGAAAAATCACAGTGTTACCCAACGGACAGACAACCCCGATGGATAGACAACCCCGATGGATAGAGATGTCCAAGGATAACTAAATTCAAGACCGGACTAACAAGGAGTCAAACACTGAAAAGAACTGAAGTTCAGAAATGACAAATGACTTAGCTGGCAAGGGATAAATATGGAGTTAACTGGTTGATAACATTTTTTTCATTGACAAGTTAAAATCTAAAGATAAGTGAGAGTTTTAAAGTTGTTTTATTCTAGTTGTCTAAGAGAAATATATGAGATAAAACTGAAGTAAAGCTTTAAAGAAAGAAAGGCAAGAATTGCGGATCACGCCAAGAATAAGAAAGTAAAGGATTTAGAAATGGTGAAATCATGTTTATAAAGAGAAGATAATTCATTGTGAATTAGGGGTAAATAGAGAAGAGGATGCTAAAGAGAATACTAGTGAAGAATGACTTCATATAGTCCTGATCAATCAAGCTGAAGAACAGAGCTAATATTTATGTGGACACCGAGAAACAAAGAAGCACAAAATCACCGAGAAGAAAGAAGTGGAGTAAATGTATTGAATAGAGACATTGATCAAAAAGGTATTATGAGCTTACAATATATCTAAACATCTACAAAGTATAGTTGTTTATATGAACAAATCATATATTGTTTTAGTTTAACCATTGATTCAGAAAGTCTCTTAATCGAGAAGGATTTAACAATCCTTTATATATTAAAATACATCCCAAGGAGTATCAAAAGGTTAATTCATGAAGATAGAATAGTGAAATGCCAAATATCAAGTGATTAATTGTTAGTGATAAATCCTCTAACAAGGTTGCAATTAACAACGTGTTTGTAACATTTAACAGGGTTAGCTCTTCACCGAGCTCACTTCAGAAGAGTGAAAATTTTGGGTTACCGGTCCCAAGTGGTTTTTCCCTTAACAGTTCCACGTTAAAAATCCATGTGTCAAATGTGTTTATGAGTCATTACTTTGATGTTTTGATTTGCACATTACTAAAACAAGATTGATCGGTGTACACTAAGTAATTTATTGTATTTCAGTAAATGATAGACTGCTAATCGGTAAAGATTAAGAATAAGGTTTTATAGTGAACTCCGAGCAGTAGTTATTTGAGAAGATAATCTAAAGGAATACATCTTGTAGGACTGAATATAACTAGAGGCTTATAATTATGGTAATAAGTTTTTGGATTAATTTATTGGAATATTTTTGAGACCACTAATTCACCCCCNTTCCCCCCCCCCCCCCCCCCTCTCAGTTATTCTAACAAATATGAGAGGGGATATCTTTTGTTACAATAGGAACACCCCCAAAGGATTCACCCTCAAACCCAAACCAGATAAGAAAATCCCAAAATGATGAAGGGATGCTAATGCTAGATCTAGATTTAAAGATGGAATATTGGGGATTGAGTTCCTTTTTGTTAAGATGTACATGATATGCAAGACTATAAAAGGAATACAAACTATGATAAATGAAATGAAAACTATCTAAATACATATCAATTCTGATGTATAAAACTAACTAAAAGATTAAAAGAAGAAGATTGAACTCACCTTGGAGCAAGGAGAGGAGGAACAAACTTCAAATCTGGAAATTACTATCACATGTGTGCATAAATGTTGTCACACTTCTATGAATCATTCCATTCAAGGTTGCTCAAGAATGAGGCCTCAAATATCGATCCATAGCTCTCTAGTCATGGATGTGTAAAAATGTAAAATGAAGGCC
>MU227154.1:712323-729919 GCA_018584345.1 Thuja plicata
AAAGGGAGGTTAAATCTTTTAATTAAATAAGAGGAATTTTATTTAATTAAAAGGGAGATTAAATCTTTTAATTAAATAAAAATGGTCAAACCTTAGGAAATATTGAAATAATTGAATAATTGAATTAATTACAATTTGATCAAGGAATTTGATTTGAATTGAAAATATTCCAAATCATTGATTCAGGAATTTGATAAATTGATAAAATAATAAAATGGGGCCCAAAGTCTAGGCGACCATTTTAGGGTGCATACATCACAAAACTGTCAGAATCAGAAATTGTTATGGATTTGGAACCCTGGCACCAGTATCTTCTGACTGTTTAATTTGTTGATTCTGACTATGAAATTTGTGGAATTGGTTCAGTGAGAGTTGTTGACATTCATTTTTTCATTGATTTCAACATATGTTTTCAGTTGAATTCTTAGACAGACTGGTTATCACTGGTACAGGGATGACTGGCAGAAGTGTACGGACGTTGTACAAGCTTTCAAAGAATGTGATCATGGAGATGTATATAGAGATGAGCAGTGATCTTGTTTTGAAGGTCTCTTGGCTTGATCTTATTATTTTAATTAGTTAAAGTTGAAGAATGTTACTTGTGATTTTTGGGTCATTTTGTTCTTGGTGATATTAGTTGGAGTGTGTGATCTTGCAAAGATTTATTTATGGTTGACTACATGCAGTTGTGTAACATGTTTAGAGGATGGTGAGCATGGATTTAGGATCTTGGAGTATACTTGACAGATTTTAATTGATGTGTGTAAGGTATTGTGTGTATTTAGCAAGGTTTTATTTAATTTTTGTATATTGGGGAAGTCTTAATTGGCTGGCCTAATTGTTCATTGTAAACTTGTATAAAGAAGAGTTGTTTCTTGGTGAGAAAGAATGGATGTGGAATGAAAAAAATGTGAGCTTGTATTTGTGAAGTCTACTAGATATAGAGAAGATGTATTGATTGTGATGAACTTCATTGAAACTATTTAAGAAAAGAAAGTTTCTATCAGTCAGTTCTCTGGTTACTGTTACTCATATATCTGTATTTTGGATAGTGAGTCCAGAAGGTGGATTTAACCTTCACATTTGGGAAGTGTGCCTGGGCAGTGAGATATTTTGATTCTCTTGACTCCTAACAGGGTATGTCCTTTAACAAGGATTGTGTAGTGTATGTAATAATCAACTCCTAACATGGCTAAATCTCCAAACAGTGATACCATACTTTTAGTGCATTATTTATGGGTTTTAATTCCCACCGGGTTTTTCCCTTAACAGGGTTTCCTCGACAATAATTTATTATGTTATGGTGTTAAATTTGATGTGTTCAGATTTATATTAAGAATTTGGTTTATAAAGTTTAAGTTTAATTTATTTGGCTCATAACTAATTCACGCCCCCCGCCTCTCAGTTGTTTTTGTGGACTATATTGCTAACAATTGGTATCAAAGCTTTTGGTCCTTTGAGAGAAAGATTAACAACTTGAGGATATCCAAAAGATGGTGTACTATAGGAAGGATATTCCAAAACATGATCCTGAAAATTTTGACAGTTGGAAGAACAAGATGAGAACTCACCTACTCTAATTAGGGATTGATTAATTGTTGATTACTAAGAAGGATGAGTCGATCAAGACTAAATATGAATTAGATACAGTAGATGCAGATGAAAATAATTTATTTAGTTGTAATATGGTTTCTAGAGAAGCATTGATCAATGCACTCTCTAAGGGTGAATTATAGATGTTAAAGACTTGGATTTTGTACACAAAATATGGACAAGACTGGAGGAACTATATGAAGGAGATAATCTTACTAAGCAAGAAAATTTGTAGAATTGGAAGACTAAGATGGAAAATTTAAGAATGTGAGATGATGAGAATGTCAGAGCATATGTTCAGTGGGTTATAGAGGTTATTACGATGATTAGAAACTCACAAGGCACATATACTGAAGAAGAAGTGATTGCAAATATTCTTAGATCTTTGACACCTATTTAAAAAACTAAAGTGTAAGTGATTGAAGAGATCATACCTTTGTCAGAGAAATTCAATAGTAGAGGAGGAAAGGAAACTAGACAACCTTTTGGGTTTGATGGTAAGAAGGTAAAAGAGAGTTAAGGGTAAAATTGAGGGAAAGTTACCCCTAAAGTGTCTTTCATGTAATAAGATTGGTCATTTTGCATCTTGATGTCCTACAAGGGTTCCTAATTATAAGCCTAAGTTTCATAGACCACACTATTCTAAGGATAAATAATGTTATTATGCTAGAGAAGGTGTGTCTGATGATGATATTGTGGATTATGATGAAATTGGATTTATTTCTATTAAAGATGGTGAGCCTATTCATGAAGAAAGAGCCTTAGTTTCTTGTGTTGAAAAGAAATATGAATGAGTCATAAATAGTGGTTGTTCACATCATATGACTGGTGATAAATTAAGTTTGTTCAGCTAAATAATAAATATGATGGTGTTATAGTTAGTTTTGTTGATAATACTAGAAAATTGATCATTGGAGTAGGTTCAATTACTCTTGATGGTACAACTAATACTGAAAATGTATTTATTGTTGATGGACTTAAGCACAACTTATTGAGTGTTGGATAGCTTGTAGACAAGGGCTATCATTTGAAGTTAAATGATGGAAAATGTACTATCAAAAATTAGTTAGGAGAGTTGATCACATCCGGTACATATTCAAGAGGTCATGTGTTTGAATTGAATACTACAGAGGCTACTTGTTTTGTTGCGAACATTGATGATAGTTGGCTATGGCATAAAAGGTTTTTTCATATAAATTTTGATAACATTGTGAAAAAAAGTATGACAAATGCAGTCATAGATTTGCCAAAAATTGTGAAGCCCTCTAACACCATGTGTAATGGGGAAATAGACTAGAAGAAATTTTCAGATTAAATCTTACTCATTAGAGGGGAAGTTGGATATGGTACATACAAATCTCTACGGTCCTACAAGAACAAGATCTTACTATGGAGAAAGGTATTTTATACTCTTTGTTGATGATTATTCTAGAATGATGTGGGTTGCATTTCTTAGAGAAAAGTCTGAAGTGTTTGATAAGTTTCAAATTTTCATTGAAAAAGTTGAGAATGAGGCAGGTCTAAAGATAAAATGTTTGAGGTTAGATAGAGGTGGATATTTTACATCAGATATGTTTAATACCTACTACAAAGAGCATGGAATATATAGACAAACATCAACTCCTAGGACACCACATTAGAATGGGATTGCAAAGAGAAGAAACATAACTATACTAGATGTTTTCAAGATTATGCTTCTTACAAGGAATGTTTCACATGTTCATTGGAGAAAGTTGTTGGTACTGCAGTCTACACTTTAAACAGAATTCATATCAGAGAAGGTACTAGTAAGACACCTTATGAAAATTGGTTTAATCATGCTCCTACTATGAAATACTTTAGAATATTTGGTAACAAGTGTTATATCAAAAGGGATGATGAGATAGGAAAATTTGATGCTAGAAGTGATGAAGGAACTTTCCTTTGTTATTTTACTAAGAGAAAGGCTTACAAATGTTTCAATCTAATATTGAAGAGGTTAGTTGAAAGTGCTAATGTGAGGATTGATGAAAGATTTTAGATTCAAGAAAGAATGCATGACTGTAGTTAGATTACAGAGAACAAGGAGGTGACTGAAAGTCAAGAGGAAACTCTTTATGTTGACAATGAAATTTAAGTATGCCTAAATGAAAATACTAAAACTCCAAAGACACCAAGGTATGTGAAGAAAATCCATCCTGAAAATCAAATTATTGGTGATATAAATAAAGAGATGATGACAAGATCTAGAATGAGGAATGAGATTTGCTTAATTTTTCAAGTTCAACCAAAAACTACTGATGAGGCATGTAGAGATGAATCTTGGACTAAGGCAATGCGGGAAGAATTGGATCAGGTAGAGAAAACCAACACTTGGGAATCGGTTCCTAGACCTAAGGACAAAAATGTTATAGGAACTAAATGAGTTTTTAGAACAAGACGAATGAAGAAGGTATGGTAGTAAGGAATAAAGATAGACTGGCTTGTAAAGGTTACTCACAACAAGAAGGCATTGACTTTGAAGAAACATTTTCTCCTATTGTGAGATTGGAAGCAGTAAGGATGTTCCTTTCTTATGCAGCACACAAGAATTTTAAGGTATATCAAATGGATATAAAATTTGCATTTCTGAATGGAGATCTAGAGGAAGAAGTCTACATTGAGCAACATGATGGCTTTCCTTTGACAGATGATAAAGACATGGTTTGCAAGTTGAAAAAGGAATTGTATGGATTGAAACAAGCACCTAGAGCATGGTATTCTCGGTTGGATAGGTATCTACTACATCTTGGTTTCATGAAACATAGTGCAGACAATAATTTGTAGATGAGAACTAGTGAAGATGGAATCATTATAGTTGAAGTCTTTGTTGATGAAATTATTTTTAGAGGTAATAATGAAATGAGCAAGAAGTTTTTTGAGGAAATGAAAAATGAAATTGAAATGTCTATGATTGGTGAAATGAATTTTTTTCTTGGTTTGAAAATTACTCAAGATAAGCATGGTATTTCATCTCTCAAACCAAGTATCTTAAGGAATTGTTGAAATTTTTTGGATTAGAAGATTGTAAACTTGTTGTAACACCTATGGTTACTAGTTGCAAGCTTGGTACTACTAATGAATCTCAGAGTACTTTTCAGACAAAGTACAGATCTATTATTGGAGTCTTACAATATCTAACTCACACTAGACTAGACATTGCTAATGCAGTTGGAATTGTTTCGAGGTTTCAAGAAGATCCTAAAGAGACTCATCTTTCTACAGTTAAGAGGATATTCAAATATCTAAAGGGAACACTGGAATATGGCTTATGGTATGAAAAGTTTGATACTTTTACTTTGCATGCTTATACTAATGTTGATTGGGCAGGAAGTGTTGATGACATAAAGAACATAGGTGGAGGTGCATTTTTTGGGGAAAGAGGTTGGTTTCATGGTTAAGTAAGAATCATGATTTTACAATTTTGTCTATTGTTGAATCAAAGTATGTAGTTGCTGCTATAAATTGTACACAAATTGTGTGGATAAAACAAATGATGAAGGATATTGGGATTACTTTTGAAGAACCTGTGGTTATAAATTGTGATAATACAAGCACAGTGAAGATGTCAAAGAATAATGTTATGCATTAAAAAATAAAACACATTTCAATCAAATATCACTTTTTGAGAGACAAGGTTGCAGAAAAGGAAGTCAAATTGGAGTACATTAGTACAAAGGAGCAAATAGCAGATATATTCACAAAACCTTTGCCAAAATATGCCTTTGAGTATATAAAAGGTGTGCTTGGGGTGGGAACCCCTCCTTGAAAGAAATAAATGATGAATAAATGCATCATTCTAGTAGCTATCAAAGATGTATTAATCACTAGACTTGATGATTGGATGCACTCCTTAGGGGGAGTGATTGCAGAACATATCAGGACATATTTGGGTGGTCAAGAACTTGGTCATTAAAGGCATGAAGATTTTAAAAAGCTACACCTTTCAAAGGTGGGATGGTCAGAGAATGAAGATAGATGTTTCACCCTTTTCCATTGATGTCAAAGGGGGAGTTATAGAAGTAGAAAATCCCTACTATTTTAGGGGGAGTTGTGAAGAGGATATTGTATTGAGAAGGATATTTTTTGGGTTAATGGATTTTATCATATGTTGTGATCAATAAAAAAGGGGGAAATTGTTGGAATTATTTTAGTGAGAGGTGTTTACATTAATTTTTTTTCATTGATCTCAACATATGTTTTCAGTTGAAGTCTCAAACAGACTGGTTATCACTAGTACATGGGTGACTAGCAGAAGTGTACAGACATTGTACAGACTTTCAGAGCATGTGAGCATGGATATGTATACAGGGATGAGAAGTGATCTTATATCTAAAGTCTCTATGCTTGATCTTGTTTTTGTCATTAGTTACAATTTTTTTTGTGAAGACTAGGTACAGGACAATAACAGTGGATTGTGACAGAGTTGGTCTCTTTGTTTTGGAGATAACTTAGATGGGAGCATGAGTTGTGATTTGTGAGCTTAAGGCATGGTAAAAGACATGATGAATAATGTTACTTGTGATTTTTGGGTCGTGTTCTTGGTGAAGTCAGCAAAAGTGAGTGATCTTGTGAAGATCTTTTTATGGCCGACTACAGTTGTGTACGTAACATGTTTAGAGAATGGCGAGCGTGGATTTCGGACCTTGGAGTATAATTGATGAATTGTAATTTATGTTTAATTGTGTAAGGTATCATGTGTATCTTAGCAAGGGTATATTTAATTATTTGTGTATTGGTGAAGTATTAATTGGTCGACCTAATTGTTTATTGTAAACTTGTATAAAGAAGAGTTGGTTCTTGATGAGAAAGAATGGGTGTGGAATGCAAAAGTTGTGAGCTTGTATTTGTGAAGCCTTCTTGATGTAGGGAAGAGGTATTGATTGTGATGAAATTCATTAGAAATTTTCAAGAAAATCAAGTTTCTATCAGTTAGTTCTCTAGTTACTGTTACTCATATATCCATATTTCAGACAGTGAGTCCAGAAGGTGGATTTAACCTTCATATTTGGGCAGTATGCCTGGGCAGTGAGCCCTTTTGATTCTCTTGACTCCTAACAAGGTCTTTCCTTTAACAGGGACTATGTAGTGTATGTAATAATCATCTCCTAATAGGGATACTATACTTCCAATGCATTATTTATGGGTGCTAATTCCCATTGGGTTTCTTCCCTTAATAGGGTTTCCTCGACAAAAATTTATTGTGTTCTGGTGTTACATTTGATGTGTTCAGATTTGCATTGAGTATTTGGTTTATAAAATTTAATGTTTAATTTTTTTGGCTCACAATTTATTCACCCCCCCTCTTAGTTGTGTTGGTGGACTATTATTGCTAACAATGTTACATTAGGAAAATATTCACCCTCAAACACAAACCAAATAAGAAAAGACCTAAATGATGAAGGGATGCTAATGCTAGATCTAGATTTGAAGATGGAGTATTGGGGATTGAGTTCCTTTTATGTTAAGATGTATATGATATGTAAAATTATATGCAAGGCTATAAAAGAAATATAAACTATGATAAATGAAATGAAAAATATCTAAATATATATCAGATCTGATGTATAAAAATAAGTGAAAGATGAGAAGAAGAAGATGAAGAATGAACTCACCTTGAAGAAAGATAGGAGGAACAAACTTCAAATCTAGAAATGATTGTCACAAAACTCTCTCAGAATCAGAAACTGTTATGGATCTGGAACCCTGGCACCTATATCTTCTGACTGTAAAATTTTTTGATTCCTAGGACTATGCTGACTCAAGTCTGCCATTTCCAAGAAATTAGGTCTTGTCTTGGAGACTCAAATTTAACAAATTCTGTAAAGGATCAACCACTAGTTCTGTATCTCTTAAATTCAAGATCTGAAACTCTGAAAACTTGTTCCTACAGACAAGAAGAAGGGGAAATTATTGTGGAAAGGGGCTTGCCTTGGTCAAGCACCTTTATAGTAATTAACCTTGAAATAAAATAGAAAACTAATATAAACAAGATAATTGTCAGATTTACCTTGTATGAAAAACTCTCATGGATGGATTTAGAAATCAATCAACTCCACAAGGATGCTTGTATGTTTGGAATGTGTTTCAAAATCAAGGATGAATTCACAAATGCAATGGATCTACACTTACTAAATATTAGATCTTCAATGATAGTATGCTTGAAATATTGAATGGAGAAGATGAATGGATCTTCTTGCTTGCTTGAGAATTCCTCTACTTGGCCACCATGGGAGATAAATTTGCATCAATGAGATAATATTTCCTTTTCTTTAATGGAAGAAGACTTGGAGACTTTAAGATATTCAATTGGATTCTTTCCTTCAAATCTTGAATTCACCACTTCAATTGCACAACTTGAATGCTTGATTGCTTGTACTTGATCAATTGATTTATCTTGAATTATGGATTGTTTTCATAAAGAATGGATGTAAAAATGAGATGAGAAGACCCCCTTTTATACTCATTTTTGGATTCAATATTGTCTGGCTAATCAAAAGTAAATATTAGGAAGAAAAAACTTTGCATTGGACCCGGAGCCCACTTACTCACAATACCCTAGGACAAGGCTGAATTAGCTCGGCCTTATCCTAGACAAGGCCAACTTAGTTTGACCTATTCTCAACATTGCTAGATTCAAGGAAGATTTGGGTCTTGGAAGGTGTGAAAAATTTTGGGGAAGAAAATGAAAGATGTGGGAAATCAATCATAAAGACATTGGGATCTTGAAATCGTTAAAATGGGGCCTAATAGGTCCTAAAAGACATCCAATAATGGGTGATAACTTTTTAGGATGGTACAGTTGGAAAAATCTATCAAGGAAATTTCCCTACCCAATTCACCTTCTCAATTGGTTGATGGCCATTTTGTGAATGATTATTTTCTCACCTTGATTGAAAATGAGCAAAACATCAGGGAAACCCTTCATTGTCTTGACACCTTTTTCTTGGCTTCTAGTTTTTTCATTTAGTGGCATAAAACTTATTGTTACTAAAAATATTTCCTTCTAGCCCATCCTAGATCCATTATGGGTGGAAGTGGATTGACTATGGAAAAATCTTTCATTTTTTGGGCATTCCATTTTCCTTCTACTTCTCTCCCACAAACCTTTGTAATGTGGTCCTTTCTGAAATTGATAAAAAGTTTTCATATTATATTATCAAGCCACTTTTGTTGGATGATAAATTTTAGGTGTGTTATAAAATCCTAGTTGTCATCCATTTATATTATTCATCTTGCTAGGGTCCTTCAAAGGCCTCTTACAAAAAATTTGATAAGTCGTTGAGCAATTTTTTATGGGCTTCTTCTAAAAACCACCATAGATTTTACAAAACTTCTTAGGAGTTGTGTTTCCTCATGCATGACTCTAGTGATTTGGAGCTCCTTTCTACCTTGAAGAAAGTCTTATCCTTTTGTTCTAAGTGGATTGTTTATTCCATTGGAAATGAATCCTATAAAGTATGCATACATTGCATTACTTTAGGGTATAGCATGCTAGGTTGGAAGGGGATTATCTTTCTAACCCTTCTGGTTTTGACAAATTTCATTTATATCAAAGGCATCTGCATGGCCAAAAGAATTTGGTAAGCCTGGGAGGATATAAAACCCTACATGTGCTAGTTCAGTTCTAATTTTAGGGATAGCCTCTTGTTAAACTAGCATAATATTTTGTGATCTTTGTTCATTCAAGTATGAGGGCTTAATTTGGCCCAGTTTCTTAGGGTTTGTAATTTGTATTTCACAAATGTAGCATTCACACACCTCAAGAATTATTTTTAAGAGCTACTATGAATCTTCAATCTTTGAAGATATGAAGCTTAGTATCAGTTCACTTGGCCATATTAACAGGCATTCAACAGGGTATTATTTTCTCAACCTCTGAATATGCTACACAAGATTGACATTCAATCTATGAAGACTTGATGGAAAGATTTGTGTTGGTTTTAAACACCACCTTTTTCAATTACAAGTTATGACTGGTTAGGAGGCTATCAAACCCTACATGCGGTGGTTTAGTGCTAATTTTAGGGATAGCCTCTTGTTAAACCAACATAATATTTTGTGATCTTTGTTCATTCAAGTATGAGGGATTACTTTGGCCCAGTTGCTTGGGGTTTGTACTATGCATTTCACAAATGTAGCTTTCACACACCCCAAGCCTACTATGTTGAATCTATGATGGCATTTATAGTGTCCTTAATATGTTTTGCATCACAAATTCCTGAATATATGGTCTCCTAGTATTGAGCCTAAGCTCACCCATTTTTCTTGGTGTATTCTTTTCCAAAGCTTGTCTTCAGATTCTTGCATTTGGAATATGGGCATTCCTTACCCTCATTTCCCTTTTTCTAGACAACCAGATTTATTCAAACACCTCTTATGGTCTTATCATCTTGCTCAAAATTTATGGAGTTTGATTCATGATTTCTTTCACTCATTCCAACAAAAGCATTTTTCCTAGCATATGGCTCTTTTGGAGGATTGGCATCATGTCCCCTTCAATTTTATATAAATATGCAATACTTTTAGGGTGGAGATCCTCTTTTATTTGTGGAGATATAGGAATTTTTTCTTATTCTCTCATAGCTTTAATTATGTACATGTTTCACTTCTATCTAAAGCTTGTATATGTAATAATGCGATGCTTTATATTCAAGTCCAGACCACGATAGTTTTTCTAGAGGTGGCTCACCTTTCGGAGCTTCTCGAGCATTGGGGGAATGAATTATAAGATTGAGAAAGTTCCTCCAGATAATTGTGCCTCTCGTGGTCGGTCACCATCTCACAGTCATCGATTTGGTCAAAGCTCCTCTACTCATTTCTCTCAAACCCTATAGTCCCAGGTTCCCTGCCTCCAATCTAGTAGTGGGAGATATTTTTCTAGACGGCTCTTAGCTTTCCCACTATTTTGGGATTTTTTCTTCAATTGGGGTAGGGGGATGCGGGCCCATTCATTGGTGGTGACAATAGTTGGCCAGCTTCTGGTGGTGATGGTCGGTGGCCCAATTCATCCAAATAGCTTCCTAGACTTGTGTTGGAAATATCTCCCATGCAAGAGGACAAGGACAAAGAGGAGGTTTTTGTTGTTGAAGATTGTTAGTCTCTTCCAGAAATCACCCCAAACCCTGCTAATGTATGGGGTAAAAAGGATGATAGAGATCCTTTGTCATTGCACTTGTGCTACTCTTGCAGCTCAAGTAGCTTCTATTTATCCAATTTACTCCCTGGGATTTTTCCATTTGTGTTTTGATCTTCAGGCACTCTTGTGTTTCTCTCGCCACTCAAGAAGCTTTTATTTGTGTAGTTTGTTCCCCAAACTCATCCCATTTGTATCTTGATCTCCAAGCACTGCCTGTATGACTTTTGAGGGGTGATCTTGTATGCCCCTCATTTTTATGTGAATAGTGGGCATTATTTTATATTAATGAAAACATCCACTCTATTCATCAAAATTCAAATTCAAAATATTGAATCCTCTAGTCATTAAATAGATGTGTTCATATTATTTTTTAAATCTCTATTAATTTTTTTTATTTTTTTACATAACTTTAGTTTCTCTTTTTTACAATACCTTAGTAGTATTATTAAATTATATTGTCAATCTTAATAAATTAAATTTTCAAAATATATAATATAAATAAAAAATAAAAATATAAGGAAGAAAATAATAATAATAACAAATAAAATAGTAATTAAATATATTTAAAAAATTATGCAATTTGATAAGCTATTAAAATGTCTATATATTTCAATAAGTGAAATAATATTTGAAAATAAATTAAAACAAATATGTACTTCTATAATATAATATGAATGAATTATATATTATAAATCAAATATTAAATTCATAATGTTCAACTCTAAGCATGTATATTTACTAAATAAAATTTGTTCAAAATAATGTAATCTATAGTATATTAAAAGTCAATTTGCATTCTCACATGTAAAAAATAATTTTTAATATTTAATAAAAAAAAAAGTTGTTATTTAAAAGATTATTTATAAAGTCAATTATATATTTTTAAATAATATTTCAAATTACACTCAATAATCTAATATACCGCCATTCCAATCACACTCAATAATCTATTATCAAGATCAAAAATATTTAGTTCCTCTACATAAACAATTGATTTAAAAAACATTCTTTTTTTTATCGGTAATAATACATTTTTATTAAGGATCAGGTTTTAACCTAGTCCAAACCAGGGGTTGAGACAAGCGAGGATCCATGGTGCAGGACCACCCTCAAGTTAAACCATTGCAAGAAAATCTATAGACCCAAATACAAAGGGTTAGGGTAGTGATTGGATCTTGGATCCAATGTCATCAATAAGTCCACAATTGTAAGACAAGGGGACACTAAGTGATGTTATATACTTAGTTTCCACCTTAGTCAATTTGGACAATTTTGGGTAGATTAGGATAGAATATTCTAGGGCACATAAGGAAGGATAGGAATGTTATTTTAATCCTTCTAAGGTCCCCTATAGAGTAAAAACACAAAACTTTGCAAGTTTAGTCACATTTGACAACTTTTGTTAAAAGTTGTCAAAGTTGTCAATGTTGCATAATGCAACTTCTTCTCAAAAGATGAAACTTTTGAATCCCAATGTTCACAACCAATTTTTTTGGTTGGAACTTCTTGGGAAATTTATGAAAAGGTTGGAAAACCTTACTCCATGGTTGGAGTGGATCGATTGTAAAGTTTTGACATTGAAATCAATAAAATTCAACTATTTTTCTGTGTTTCCAACTATATTTTTGAGTTGTACGGATCCCAATGCACCATTGAAGGATTGATAAATTTGATCCAGTGTATTGGTTGAATTTTCCAAGTGGTTTGAAGGTTTTAAGTGTAGGGGATCGAAAGTTGTCCATTTTTTATTGCTCACTGGTCATAGGAAGGCCCTAACTAGGGTTTCGATACAAAATTCCTCTTTCCCAGAGACTCCACCATGGGAAAATTCTAAGCCTTGGTGGGGAGAAAGGAGGGAGGATTTAATTTAATAATTTTGAGGTCTTAGATCAGGAGGAATTTGATGGAGGGAGAAATTATTAAATCCTCTGGACAAGCATCTAGATGTGACTATCCAGAATTGGGTTTTTGAGGTACAACTCGGGCCAGGGGTGGAATGGAAGTTTAAATCCTTGGATTTAGAAGTTTTGTGTGATCCCAAAAGTTTTCCAATTGGAGGGATTGGAAATTTAATCTAGATTCAAGTACTTTCTTTGTAAAAGTGGCATATTAGACCTATTAGGCCTACGAGGGAATCAAGGACAATAGGAGTTAGGTGATTGGTTAAGATCCCTAGCTTGGAGGGTGTTTTTGGTGGATGGATTGATGAGTTTGAGGGTGGTAAAGACTTTATGTGGTGGAGTTACAAGTAATTTTCCTTCAAGAATCATATTTTCTCCTTGTAGCCCTATATAGGCTTAGGTGTCTAAATTGAGTCTCAGAGATACCTTAGTGTGAGATTTGTGTTTCATTACATCTAAAATGGATGTCTAGAATTGTTATAACCCTTGTTCCATCCCTAGATTAATTGGTTCTAGTTGTGTCATATTGTGCCCTTAAGGGTGTTGAAGACTTGGTGGGAGATCTAGTCTTGTCGTTGTGGGTTTTGGGAACTCTTTGGTAGAGCCCTAGATTGTGTGGGAGTGGGGGTATTGTGGACCTCTAGAGAATTATTTTGACAAGAAAGGGAGTAGTGGGAACTTTGGAGTTGAAGAGGAGGGGAGTGATGAAGATACCCCTTGGTAGGAGGATGAAGAATAAATCCCTACAGAATAGAGACTGCTCTTGAAGACTTAGAAATCCATGGAAAGAAGGACCATGGATACTAAACTTGATCTATCTGTCTATAATGGGAAGATGGATCTAGAATAAGTAATGGATTGGATTGATGAACTCACTGGCTTATTTGAATGTGAGGAGATACCAAAGAATCATAGGGTTAAGATAGAAAAGTCCAAGTTGAAGGGGTCTGCCCTAACTTGGTGGAACTTCACTCAAGCAGAGAGGGTGAAGATGGAAAAGAATCCAGCAAGCACTTGGAAGAAGATGGTGACATTGGTGAAGGAAACCTATGTGCCTGAAGACTATGAAGTCCAACTTCATAGGAAGAGACAAATTTTAAGGCAGAAGGAGATGGACATCTCAAGCTATACTGAGGAATTCCATAAACTTACCATAAAATCTAAGTTAGTGGTACCAGAGATTGTCAAACTTGCTAGATATATGCAAGGATTGAGGATAAACATCCAAGATGAACTAAGTTTGTGTTCCCCTACTACTATCCAAAAGTGTTATCAATTAGCAATTAAAGTTGAGGAAAAACTTAAGAGGAGGCAAGAGAAAAGTGAAAGAGGGAGAGGCCAAAGAAACTTTGGCAGTAGAGGAAGAGGGACAAGCAGTGGCAGAGGGAAAGCTCCTAGAAATTTTGGAGAAACCATTCGTAGAGAAACCAGTCAAGGAAACTCTTTTGGAGAAATAAGTTTTAGAGGCTCCTATAGAGGAAGGAGAGGAGATTCAAGGGGAAGGTTTGGAGGAAGAAGTTCAGGACCTCCAAGATGTTACAGATGTAACCAACAAGGGCACTTATCATCCAAGTGTCTAGAGAAGGAAAGCAATCAGGCAGAGAGAAGGGAAAACATGGTTAGAGAAGAAGAGAACCAAGGAGAAAATACACATGGGTCTTATGCACCACTTGAGTAAGGAGAATTCCTCATGATGAGAAGGACATTTTTGAAGGCTCTAAGCACTCAAGAACCCCCTCAGAGGAAGACTATGTTTAGGACCACCTGAAAAGTGGGAGACAAAGTTTGCAAGATGGTGATTGACGGTGGGTCTATGAACAACTTGGTGTCAGAAGAAGTAGTAAATAAACTATAGATTGAGGAGTGTGCCACATCCAAACCATTAAATGGTGTCATGGCTAAAAAAGAAGCAGAAAACTATCATAGAAGAGCAAGCTTGGGTGGAATTCCAACTTGGGAAGTACAAAGATAAAGTCCTTTGTGATATTTCTCCAATGGATGGCTGCCACTTGCTACTTGGGAGACCCTGGAAATATGATTTGGAGGCTCATCATGATGGAAGTTTGAACACATACACAATAAACTACAAAGGTGAAAAGGTAACATTCTTACCACTGTCTGATTCTACAGAAGAGAAAAAACATTCTAATTTTTTTTTTGTTGGTGAAAAAGAGTTTTTAAAAACTTTGAAAGAGGAAAAGACTCCTTGCTATTCCCTAGTCATTTTACCTAGGGATGAAAAACCTCAAAAGGTTGATAAAGAGATAAAGCCCTTGAGAGGAGTAGGCCCTAAGGAAGTTGCAGACCTACTTTACCTGTATAAGGATATTGTCACCAAAGACTTACCAAATGAGTTGCCCCCAATCAGAGACATAAGTCGCAACATGGACTTGATCCCAAGAGAAACATTACCCAACAAAGAAGCATATAATTTAACTCGAGAGAAAAATAAGGAGATGGAAAGGAAGATTCAAGAACTCTTAGATAAGGGTTTAATCACTAAGAGTCTCAGTCCTTGTGTAGTACCTACTCTTTTAGCTCTTAAGAAGGAAGGCACATGGAGATTGTGCACTGGTTCTAGAGCAATAAATAGAATCACAATTAGGTATAGATTTCATATTCCTAGGATAGAGGATCTATTAGATCACTTAGGGGGTGAAAGGTACTATTCTAATGTGGATTTGAAGAGCGGCTACCACCAAATAAGGATTAGGGATGGTGATGAGTGGAAGATTGCATTTAAAACCAATGAAGGCTTGTATGAGTGGAGGGTAATTCCCTTTGGCCTATCAAATGCTCCAAGAACATTCATGAGGCTCATGAATGAGGTGCTCAAACCATTCCTTGTAAAAAATTTCATAGTATACCTTGATGACATCCCTATATTCAGTAAGAATAAGGAAGAACACTTAGAACACCTTAACTTGGTTTTGAAGATGCTGCATGAAGAAATTTTTTTCATAAATTTGGAAAAATGTGTTTTTATGCAAGAAGAAGTTGTTTACTTGGGATTTTTTATTTCAGGAGGGAACATAAAAATGGACCCTGAGAAGGTAGAATCCATCTTGAATTGGCCTTCTCCTAGAACAATGACTAAGGTTAGAATCTTTCATGGACTTGCTTCCTTCTATAGAAAGTTCATTAGAAATTTTAGTCAATTGTGTGCTCCTATCCTTGAGACCATTAAGGGTGGACAAAAGTGTAAGTTTGTGTGGAACAAGGATGCAAAAGAATCCTTCCAAATGCTAAAGAAAAAGGTAATGGAGAAACCCATCCTAGTGTTCCCTGATTTTCAAAAGACATTCACTATTGAATGTGATGCTTCAAATCTGGCTATAGGGGCTATCTTGAGCCAAGAGGGAAAGCATGTAGCCTTTTTCAGTGATAAATTGAATGAAGCAAAGAGGAAATACTCCTCTTATGACTTGTAATTTTATGCCCTAGTCTAGTCATTGAAGAAATGGAGGCACTACCTCCTTCCAAAATAATTTGTTGTCTTCACAGACAACCAAGCTTTAAGTTTTTTAAATAGCCAAGAGAAGCTAAGCCACAAACACATGAAGTGGGTGGAATCAATAAAATCCTACACATTTTCAATCAAACATAAGAAGGGAGTTTCCAATAAGGTGGAAGATACATTGAGAACAAGAACTCTAGTTGTGCAACAAATCCAACTCCAAAGTGTAGGGATTGATTCATTAAAGGACATGTATAAAAATGATGATGATTTCAGTGATATTTATAAGGTGTGTTCTAACTTTTTTGAGGATTATCATGTTGAGTATGCCGATTATTTGATTTAGAATGGGCTCTTCTTGAAAGGACACTAGTTGTGCATCCCAAAATGTTTAGTGAGGGAGAACATCATTAGAGAAAAGCATGCACACAGCATGGGGGACATTTTGGTTTGGACAAGACATTGGAACAAGTGAGAAGGTTCTATTATTGGCCTAAGCTTTAGAATAAAGTAAAAAATATTGTAGAGACATGTACAATCTGTCAAAGAGCCAAGGGTACATCCCCAAATGTGGGACTATACCAGCCTCTACCTATTCCTGCAAGGCCTTGGGAGAGTTGTGTGATAGCTAAATGTGGGCCTCTAATTTAGCCATACACTTCAACATGGTCATTATTCTTCAATTGCATACAGGAATGAATATCGATTCATTCACCCTGCATGTATGGAAGAGTCGACCTAATGCCTTCTAGAAGGCAGGAGTATGAGCTTGCTCTCAGGTCATTGCAAGCTCAGTGACTACACCGAAGACCTAAATGAATGATTTAAAACTATGATAAATGATCTAATATGATATGCATATGTAGTTTGTTGTTCATCCAAGCTACTTAAGATTGATTTTAGAAGCACCAAATTGAAAAGTGAGATTCTTTTTAAAACCCAAATTGAATGTGCTCTAATGATTAGATTTGCATGCTTGGAATTAAAACAACAATGCTAAATGATAAATGATAATAAAAAGAGAATAAAATGCAGTATAATAACATTAGTCAAAAATTAGGATCCTTTGTGAAGGAAAAGAGTTTCTCTTTTATAGAAATCTCTCTCGAATCGACGGTCGAGATTGAACAAAAAGAGTGGCTCAAATTTGATTGAAGAAGCACAATCCATGTGCAAGTGATTCGATTGGTTGAGAGAGTCAGTTGACTGAACTGACTGATCAGTTATTTTAGAAACTTCCAAAATCAGTTCACAGTTAACTGAAATTTTTCTAAAATGATAAACAGTAGAGAATCAGTTAACTGAGTGGAACTGGATTGTTTCCATTTTGATAAATTGGTTAACTAGATTTGATGATGTCTTATGCATTTTTAATAATTAAATTGATTTTGAATGCACATTTATGATTTTATAATTAATTTAATTCCTTTTTGATTTAATTGATAATTTTGTAATTTTTATTTAATTAATATGTCATAATATCAATTA
>MU227154.1:739658-755888 GCA_018584345.1 Thuja plicata
CAGATCAGTTTGAATTCGATAATTGCCTGTTTGATTTAGGATTTAGGTTTAATCAAGGTTAGGGTTTCTTGATTAAATGCTGAGATTGGGGGTCTAGGGTTTAGGTGACCATTTTTAGGTGATTACAAGTTGCAACATGGATTTTGTGATGGGATTGCCTAGAACACAAAAGGGATATGATAGTATTTATATTGTAGTGGACAGGTTTAGAAAAATGGCCCACTTTATCCCTCGTAAAAGTACCAATGATGCATCATCAATTGCAAGTTTGTTCTTTAAAGAAATTGTGAGGATCCATGGCTTGCCTCAAACCATTCTCTTTGATAGAGATGTAAATTTTATTGTTCACTTTTGGAGGACCTTGTGGAAGAGGTTAGGGACCAATCTAAGCTTTATTTTTTCCTACCATCCACAAACTGATGGGCAGACAGAAGTTATAAATAAATCACTTGGCAATATGCTTAATTGTTTGACAAAACAGTATGGACACAAGTGGGATGCAGTCCTATCCCAAGCAGAGTTTGATTTCAATGACCCAGTCACCAAGAGCACAGGGAAGAGTCCCTTTCAGATTGTATATGGGCAAAGTCCAAGAGGCATCCTGGAACTCAGAGAATTTCCACAAAACACTACAATCAGTGCTCATGGAGAATAGTTTGTAGAGAGTATGAAATAAATTCATGACTCAGTGAGATTGACACTTGAGAAGAGTGTAGACAAGTATAAGAAAGCCAAAGATAAGCATAGGAGAGATGTCGAGTTGTAGGTTGGAGACTTGGTGTGGGCATATTTGAAGAAGGGAAGATTGCCTAAGGGAAAGCACACTAAACTACTCATGAAGAAAGTAGGACCCTATCTAGTATTGAAGAAGCATGGGTTGAATGTATATGAGATTGAACTACCCTCACGCCTTGGTATCTCCCCTATATTAAATATTTGTGATCTAACCCCATATAAACCTGATGTGAATGCAGGTTCTGAAGTACAAGTGGAAGAGCTTGAAGAGGATGTTGCAGGTATACCCTCTCATGTACCAAAGAAGCTTGAGAAGACCTTGGACACAAAGATCATGAAACAAAAAAGAAAGAATGTTTACAAGAAATATTTGGTCAAATGGAAAGACAGTCCCGAGGAGGAATCTGTATGGATGGATGAACAAGAAATTCAGAAGCATGGCTCTAGTTTAGAAGATCTCATCTCAAGAGGACTTGAGATCCATGCACCATAGGAGTATGGTGCAGGAGCACCCTCAATTTCAACCATTGCAAGAACATCAGTGGACCCAAATACAAAGTGTTAGGGTAGTGATTGTATCTTGGATCCAATGTCATCAATAATTCCTCAATTGTAAGACAAGGGGACACTAAGTGATGTTATAAACTTAGTTGTCCACCTTAGTCAATTTGGACAATTTTGGGTAGATTAGGCTAGAATAGTCTAGGGAACCTAAGGAAGGTTAGGAATGTTATTTTAATCCTTATAAGTTCCCCTATGGAGTAAAAACACAAAACTTTGCAATTTTAGTCACATTTGACAACTTTTGTTAAAAGTTGTCAAAGTTGTCAATGTTGCTGTTGAACACCTAGATTTGCACCCTTACCCAAGCTCTCGTAGTCTTGGTAATCTAGTGTAACATGGAAATTATATCAAGGTTGTGGGACCTTTTGCTAGCTGAGACAAGACCTCCAGGTTCTATTCTGGTTCCTCTTGGATAATCACCCAAATTTTCTTCTTAACATGAAAGTAAATCCTTGAGGGAAAAGCGATAGAAGGAATGCATGAAAGGGAAATAACTGAAAGCAAATTATCCTACTAGGTGATACACCGAAGGTAACTTGAATCATAACACATTGATTAATCTCAGCATGAAACCTTGGATCTAATAGAACACAACCTTCTAGATAGGCTTGCATAAGTATTTCATAGAGAGGTCTGAGATAAACAGAGGCTATTCAGAGAAAGAAGTAATTTCATAAACAATAGCATATTCATTGTAAGTAGACACAGACTATGACCTACAAAAAAACATCCACTTTTGCAATCAGGCATAGGAATGAGACAAGATGATAGGGGACTGAAGAATATCCTCAAACTCATCTAAATTAGATCATCCACAGTAGTACACACTATTGAAAAAAGAAAGAGGGCTCAACAACTCCAATTTTTCTCTCAAAAATCATTCAATATATTGTAATTCAATAAGAGAAATTCAGACAAGAAAGCCCAGGGATAGAGAAAATGTCACAAAAATCCTTTGTAATATCTGAATATTAATGAAAGATTGCAGACTATAAAAGTCATAGGGAAAAAAAAATGCCACGGATAACTTCTAAGCAAGGAAAACCCCTTAGCTCTAAAAGTTCCCAAAACTGATATATATATATATATATATATATATATATACTCCCCAGCACGTAGGCTTGGAGTCCAAAATGATTAGGGTTACTTACAATATGTTTAATTTGAACAACAAAAACCCTAACTGTCCCATCTGTCAAAAGAAACTTTGAGATTATCTATGAAAGATTAGATACATATTTGAAAAGCAGCTTTGTTATAATGAAAATCTCTGAGAAAGGCTAGTGAATCTGATATGAAAGAAGACCATTCAAAATACATGTAATGAGATCTAATTAGGAAGCCCTATTTGGGTCAATTTGGCCTTTACTATTCACAAATAATATTGCCAGAAATCAGATTTCCCCTTCGAAAAAAGCTGACTTAGCCATTACTCCTCCTAAAAGGTCACCCCTTATCCATCTAACTTCTTCTAGTCAAGTGCCATTACTATTCAAATCTGATCTACAAAGATATTTTGAATTTAAAATATAAAAATGGTCATTGTGGCACCATCCTTTTCTTTTATCGGGCGACTGAGGTTGAGACCTTGTTTCCTTTTAAATGAGAATCGTCGGATCATCTTTTCTTTGTCTTTGATCTACTTAGCCCGCACTGTGTCCCTACCCTTAACTGCCAGCCGACTGCAGTTATATTTTCCTTTTAAGTCGCCAGGTCTCCTGGGTTTTCATTAACCATAGCTTAGATATAGTGACATCGCGACTGTCGTAGATCTTGGCTTTGATCAAACGGTGGTCACTAGATCTCCTGATCACTATGGAATATACCCTTTGTCTCCAAGACCTAGTGACTAAGGAAGTCTCCTTATCACATGAACATTTGGCATATTTGCACTTTGACTGGCGATCCCTCGATTGACCATGAAGGCTCGGGTCCATGCTGCCACTTGTCAACCTTACACTGGCTTCTATTTTCTTGATCATCTCTAACAATGTGCCAACTATATTTCCACATCAGACATCCTTTACTTTTGAATCAAGAGACTACGCGACTATCCCTTCAGTCATGTAATCGAGAGACATGTTTGACCTTTTGACTGAGATCAGGCGATCACCCAACCATTGTTGATCCCTTCATTCTTTCATCCGACGGCCCTCCCTTAATCTCATGATATTTGGGGTAAACCCTAATTTATACTGAGACTTGGCGACCAAAGGGGAAACACTAACCTATCATAGACTGAAGTTTGACCATGGTTTAGGAAGTATAAAGGGTCATGGGATCTCATGAAGATTTTCCAACTCAAGGTTTAAATAAGCAATAACCCGACTGAGGTATTAGTTGCTTAATCACGTGAAGAAAAAGAGTAAACATAGAACATGAAGTGATACTGTGACTGACCAATGGGATAAAAGGCACATGGGAAACTCAACATTTTAAGTGACCGAAAAGGTAATGACAAAACATAAGATAGCTAGGGTTTTTATTACAACGGTCACTTTTTTCAAATTATAACAGTCATCCCTTCCAAATTTTAAGGGTTTCTCAGAGTAGAGAAAAAAAGGACACAAAGAAAGGAGGGAAGGTCATAGAGACATGAAATTTTCTCCACACTTTCACAGGGGAGCCTCATTTAACCCCACCTGTCCAAATTTGAATAGTCATGAAAAATTGGATAACAGTTGCATAATGCAACTTCTTGTCAAAAGATGCAACTTTTGAATCCCAACGTTCACAAACAATTTTTTCAGTTGGAACTTCTTGGTAAATGTATGAAAAGGTTAGAAAACCTTACTCCATGGTTGGAGTGGATCGATTGTAAAGTTTTGACATTAAAATCAATAAAATTCAACTATTTTTCTGTATTTCCAACTGTATTTTGAGTTGTACGGATCCCAATGCACCATTGAAGGATTGATAAAGTTTATCTAGTTTCTTGGTTGAATTTTCCAAGTGGTTTGAAGGTTTGAAGTGCAGGGGGATCGAAAGTTATCCATTGTTTATTGTTCACTGGTCACAGGAAAGCCCTAACTAGGGTTTCGATACAAAATTCCTCTTTCCCAGAGACTCGGCCATGGGAAAATTCTAAACCTTGGTGGGGATAAAGGAGGGAGGATTTAATTTAATAATTTTGAGGTCTTAGATTAGGAGGCAATTGATGGAGGGAGAAATGATTAAATCCTCTGGACAGGCATCTAGATGTGATTGTCTAGAATTGGGTTTTTGAGGCACAACTCGGGCCAGGAGTGGAATGGAAGTTTAAATCCTTGGATTTAGAAGTTTTGTGTGATCCCAAAAGTGTTCAAATTGGAGGGATTGGAAATTAAATCGATATTCAAGTACTTTCTTTGTAAAAATAGCCTATTAGTCCCATTAGGCCTAGAAGGGAATTGAGGATAGCAAGAGTTAGGGGATTGGTCAAGAGCCCTAGCTTGGAGGGTGTTTTTTGTGGATGGATTGAAGATTTTTAGGGTGGTCAAGACTTTTTGTGGTGGATTTCTAAGTAATTTTCCTTCAAGAATCCATATTTTTTCCTTAAGCCATATATAGGCTTAGGTGTCTAAATTGAGTCTCAGAGATACCTTAGTGTGGGATTTGTGTTTCATTACATCTAAAATGGATGTATAGAATTTTTAGAACCCTTTTTCCATCCCTGGATTAATTGGTTCTAGTTGTGTCATATTGTGCCCTTAAGGGTGTTGAAGACTTGGTGGGAGATATAGTCTTGTCATTGTGGGTTTTGGGAACTCTTTGGTAGAGCCCTAGATTGTGTGGGAGTGGGGGTATTGTGGAAATCTAGTGAATTATTTTTACATAGTTTGGGCTCTACTCCAATCCACCTCCCCTAAAATACCTTCATTAAAAGAGACCCCTTAATAGGCCTTCCAATCAAGCATTAAATTTAGACCCACTCTTCTTCTAAGAGCAGGAGATCGTATAAAAGTCCCCTACTTTCCCAGATTTCTTATCCCTCTTCCCTTTAACTACTTACCAACCATTTTATATTTTTTTAACCTCCTTCACCCACATTGGTGTGAATTTGGAAGTAATTTCACCTACTTTTCTTCCATTGCACCCTCGCAAATCCATAGAAGTACTCACAGAATCACAACCATCTGTAGCATTAGGTCTCAAAGAATTGGAAAGTCCCAAAGGTTGAAGAGGAGTCCCACTATTCCCCCCCCTTACTCAGTGAAATTTTCCCAGGATAGTAATGAATCTTCTACCCTCCTATACTCACATATGAAGATGAGGAATTGTTTGACTTATTTCCTAAAAATGCCTTATCAATGTTACCCTGTGAGTATCTTGTACTCTTTTAAAGGCCCAAATTATGGACAACCTCTAGAACCTTTGTCTCTACAAGCTCCAACTCATCTTTCTCAGCTTCATAATATTCACTCCCTCTTATTACTATTGAATACAATGTAGGGGAACACTCCTTCCATTGGGAGGCATGTTTGTGAACCCTCTTCCTGGAGCAGTTGGGAGAAACATGTTTTGTCTGGAAGCATCTTCTATATCTAAATGGAATGCCTTCATAGTCTACAGGTTGCATCCACATTCCACTCACAATTTTCAAAGATAATTATGTGAGAGGGGTATTTTCCACATCCATTTCAACTAGGATATGTGCAAAGGTATTATAAAAGTAGCTAAGTGAGCCCTTGTCCACCTCCAAAATTTTACTTAAGGAATTACCTATAGCTTCAAAGCATGAATTGAACCAAAACCAAAGTGGAAACTTCAGTACCCATATTGGAAACTTATAAAATAATTTAGTTGCTAGGTTAAAAGCAGGACACCATGGTGTTAGAAGCAAAAAATATTTATTTTCCCAGCTCCATTGAGTACAGAAAAATTTGTGTTGTCTTCTTGCTATCAAACCCTAGCATGAAAAATCCCCTCATTCCTAGATAGATCTGAACATCAACTTCCATAAATTTAGTCCAATTAGTTGAGATACATTTATGTAGGTCTCCCAAGCTGGGCCAAAGGCCCTTAAACCTCCCTATCAAACCCAACTCCTTAAAGAACTTTTTTTTCTCTACTATTTCTTCTTGTATCTCTGCCTCTATTCTAACTAGTATCCTATCTGCAATGGGTTTTATCAAAGATAAATTGTTCCCTCAACCATTCCCATTACAATCCCTCTTGGCCACAATAACAAAATTTCCCTTCAAACCCTTGGTATTGTGCTACTTTTTTATGTTCCTTATCTTATCGATTGCCTAGCTTCGAGTAGTGACAAAATTAGAGGTCAGAGAAGCCTCGCTAGTCTCAAAACCCTTGAGTCACCCTTGTTTCATCTAGTGAATTAGCATTTCATCCATGCACTCTAAAGCAAGGTTCTTCTCCCCAATGTTTCATGCTTGCTAAGAGATCCCACATGACGTTCGGTCAGAACTAGTTCCCCTAGTGCCTAAGCAAACTCTACCACCGTCATTTTTTTGGTAAATCATCTGGTTTGAACTCACCACACCATGGGATGAAGGCAAAACCCTAGCCAAAGGAAGGAGGAGGAGTGACGCCATTGAAAAAAACAATCATTTAAATATTACATAGATTATAAAAAATAATTCTTTTATAAATAATTTAATTTTTCAATATATATACATACATATATAGACATATACACATATAATTATAATTATCTTAAAAATACCAAAAGATATTCACAAGACATCAATATTAAATTTGTAACATAAATCTATACTAATTATTTAACGTATATTATGTAAAAATCATTAAAACTTCATAAGTGGTTCTTAATAATTTTAAAAGTAATATAGTTTTAATTCTATTCTATTTATAATGACTAATAATATTTATTTTAAAACATATGTATTTATAACTACAACTTGTGACATAGTGAGAGTACTTACCTTCATAGTAAAATGGTAATAATAAAATATAAAATGTAAATTTAAATTTAAAAATATATATAATTGTAATCTTTACATGTAATTATATTTTTTTTCCATCAAAATGACCAAAGTCAATAAAAATTTTATTAAATTAAATTTTTATGTCAAATACAAAAAAGAACACCCATGAAATCAGGGGTGATACTAGAAAGCATCTATGAAATCCATCCAAACAAGGAGTAAAAGAAAACCCAGGGAATAGTAGAACAAGAACCACCCTTCAACCCTCATAGATGCAAATAGATTAGAGACAAAAGACTGTACATCTGGAGAAGGGAAGAAATCATCTCCCAAATCATCTAGAGGAATAAAACTTGATTCATCACTCGAAGGGGAAGTTGTATCATGCTAACCATCACATCCATCTGATGAAGCAACCTATGAAGGACCCTTCAGAATAGCTTGATGAAAAGGAACGCCCAGAGAAGAAGATCCAACACAATCACAGTCATGAGACAAGATGGACCGAATAGCTAGAAACTTGTTCAGGGCAGTCGAAACCAATTTATGATGAAGTACATTAAGCAATCTTCTAAACACCTTAACAAGCTCACTGACCTCCAATCATGTACACCAAAACTAATAGTAGCAACTGAATCTCGAAGGGCATGATTAGACATAAGATTGTCAAAACTCTAAAAACTAGCAATGGCTGGAAAGGACCCATATTCCAGCATATTAAATGATTTAATAGGAGATGAAGTAATAGATCTTCTTCAAATAGAGAAGGATTTAACAAATAGAGTTACTATTCCCCATGTTGGAGTTCGTATACTTTACAAATTAGATATAAGTCTTAACCTTTTGAGATTTGTAATGGTCGAGGAAAGAAAAAGGAATGCTAATAAATAATTTTAATTTTTAACTATAATTATTTAGATAGTAAGCTAATTTTAATTTAATTTTTAAATATCATTAAAAAGTTTAAAATAAAATATCAATATAACAAATCATTAGAATTAAAATATAATATTATTATATTATAATTTATTATTTAATTATTAATGATTTAGTATAAAAGGAATTTGTTAATAATTTATTTTAAATATATTTGTAATAAAATATAACATGATAAAATTATATTTTCATTTTTTTATAATTTGGTATATAACTCTCACATGTATATATTAAATTTATTTTTTACTAAATTATAATAAAACAATATTATATTTTGATTCTATATATTATTTTCAAAAACTCTCACTTCAAAAAAATAATTCCTATTTCAAATAAAAATTAAGAGATTAATTTCAAGTGTTTTTGTTATAATAACAAGTATTGTAATTTTATTATTAAATAGTTATAACCTTAATTATTATATAGTCCTTATTTTAACATTAATCTCAATTATAATTTAAAAAATATAAATTAATAATTATTATTTAACTGGGTCATTCTTGGTTGATCCTATTATAAATATTTTAATCAATCATATTATAATTTAACTCTTAATTAATTATATATTTTTAAAAATATTAACTAGTTATTAAATGAGATTAGTATAATCAAAGTAAAAATTATTTAATAATTAAATTATAATAGTTTAAAACTAAATATTTAGAGAAGAGTAAAACTAAATTATAATTGTTTTGGCGAATCTTGTCATATGTTTTACAAAAGATATAGAAATTATTACTTTGATAAATAGATCGTGAAGTCATGAATGATGAATAGGTAATCAATAATAAATCAAAAGGTTAAAGATTTTTTCAAAAAAATGTGATTTACATGGATATGTAATGTTTTAACCAAAAAATAAAGGAAAAAGTATGAGATTCCATTTTTTTCAGAAGAAATCATGTTTAAATGGTAATTTTCATGTTTTTTGTGAAAGTTATGATTATGGCTAGATTAGACCCTTACTTTAACTATAAATCCTAAACCCTCATGGTAATCCTAACCCTAATTAAAAATCTAACCCTAACCATGATGTAGACCCTAACCTTGACCAAAATCCTAATCCTAAACCCTAATCCTAATCAAAACCCTAACCATAATCTTAATTTAATATGGTTTTATATTTACCCTATCTATAATCCTAACCCTAAACCTTAAAAACCTTGATCCAAATATTGAAGCCTAATTCTAACCATAATCATAATCCTAAACAAGATGGTAACCCAACCCTAATCCAAACTATGGCATAAACCTAAACCCTTATCATAACCCTAATCAACACCCTAACCCTAACCATAATTTCAATCATGATATAAACTATAAACATAATCTTAATCCTAACAATAATCCTATTCTTAAACCCTAAACCTTGATCCTAACCCTAAGAATAATACTAGTCATAATGTAAACCATAACCCTAACCATAATCCTTTCTATAATCTTAATCCTTAACCCTAAACTTTGACACTAACCCCAACCCTAACCCCAAACTAAACCCTAACCCTAACAATATCACTAACTATGATGTAAACACTAATCTTAACCATAGTTCTAACTATAATCCTAATCCTAACACTAACCCTATTCATATTCCTTAATAAAAACCCTAACTATAATAATAATGCTAACCATGATGTAAACTCTAACCCTATCGATAATCTTATCCTAAACCTGATCCCTTGTCCTAATCATAACCCTAAATTGTTACCATAATGTAAACCTTTACCTTGATAACCATAAGCATATAACCCTGATAACCATAATACTAACTATGATGTAAACCCTACACCATAATCCTAACCAAGTTGTAACTCTAACCATAATACTAGTCATGATGTAAATGATAACCTTAATGATATTCTTACCCTAGAAACCCTAAACCCTAATCCTAACAGATAACCCTAAAACCTAACAATAAAATCCATAATATTAACAATGATGTAAACCCTTTCCCTAACTATAATCCTAATCCTAACCCTAACCATAATCAAAACCCTAATCCCAAATATAAAACTAACCATGATATTAACCTTTACCCTTACCATAATGAAAACCATAGTCCTAAGCCTAAACCCTCAACCCTAATCCTAATCCTATTTTTAACCCTAATCACAATTCTAACCCTAACTATAATACTAACCATCACGTAAACCCTTGCCCTAACCATAATATTAATTTTTATCCTAACCCTAATCCTAGTCCTAACCATAACCCTAATCCTAATTAAAAACTTACTCCCTGATTAAAACCCTAAACCCTAACCATAAGCTTAAATACTAATCCTAAAGCTTAAACCTAACCATAATCCTAACAGTAATCCTAAATCTTAATATTAAACCATTACCCTAACCATAATCTTAATCGTTATCAAAACCCTCATCCTCATCCTAACCATGACCCTAATTAAAATTATAACCCTAATTCTAATCAAAACCCTAATCCTAAACCCTAACCCTAATCCTAAATCTAACCCTAATATTAACCCTTAACCTTACTCTAACCATAATAATAACTATAATCCTAATCCTAAATTGTAAACCCTCGTCTTAATCCTAACCCTAATTAAAACCCTTACCATATTAATAACCATGATGTAGACCCTAACCCTGAACATAATGCTAATCGTAAACCCTAAATCCTAATCCTAATCAAAACCCTAACCCTAAGTATAATCCTAATTCAATATAATTAGATATTAACCCTAACCATAACTCTAACTACAATCCTAACCCTAAACCCTAAAAATTGATCCAAGCAATGAAGCCAAATTATTACAATAATCTTATCTTAAACAAGATCATCACTCAAACCCTAATCCTAACAATGGTGTAAACCTAAACCTTTATCCTAACCCTAACCAACACCCTAACCCTAATCATAATTGCAACCATGATATAAACTATAAGCCTAATCATAATCCTAACTATTATCCTAATTATAATCCTAATCCTAAACCCTAAACCTTCACCCTAACCCTAAACACTAACCTTAATGATAATACTAATCATAATGTAAAGCCTGACCCTAAATATAATAATTTCTATAATCCTTATCAACAACTCTAAACCTTGATTTTGACCCTAACCCTAATCAAAATCCAAACTCTAATCATAATACTAAACGTGATGTATACCCTAACCCTAACAATAATCTTAATCCTTAACCCGAATCATACTCCTAACCCTAATACAAAGCCTTACCTAACCTTAATGTGAACTGTGATGTAAACCCTTACCCTGACCAAAATCCTAAATTTAACTATAAACCTTAACCCTAATCAAAACCCTAAACCCTAATCCTAATCAAAATCCTAACCGTAACTATAATTTTAATTCAATATAATTGCATATTAATTTATTTAATCAAAGGAGATTCTACTACCCTAGATCAGTCATCTTAACCAAAAAGTATTAATATGTAAGTTTTGGAATATTTATGTTTCATTTAGTGAGCTTTCATGGTGGATAGAAGAAAATTGGTTAGATGTCAAAATGATAGCCTTCCTAGATAGTGAAAAAGGTATTTGTGTAGTTATTTTTTATTCTAAGGAAAAAATAGAGTTTGTTAGCTCTTTTTCTTGTTAAATCAATTTATAGTTATTCAAGCTTGACTCTTATATTCTCAGTTCCAGATTCATACAGAGAAAAGGCTAATTAACAAGGATATTATCCTTCTTCACTTTGGGCTCCACAGACCCAGGCAGGTGTACCTACTTTCAGATTACTACTTCTCAGTAACTCAATGGTGGATAAACTGATTCACTCTTGCTTTGGACTACAATAGTTGATAATGTTAGAATGAATTTAGAATAAATGAGAGGGGGATGAATCAGTTATCATCATGTCTAGATGTACCAAACATTCACACAAGTTGACACCAGTATTTAACATGGAAACCCAATTTGGTAAAAACCACCAATAACATGCTATCAAGTTTTCACTCTTCTGAAGCGAGCTCTATTAGGAGCCAACCTTGTTAAAGGTTACAAAACACATTGCTAAATGTGACCTGGTTAAAGGATTTAATCACCCTGTCAGGAGTGGCCTTGTTACAGGACTTAGAACATTCCACCTGAATGTCACCTTGCTCAAAGGATTTACACAATTACTATTAGGTCAACCTGGTTAAAGGATTTTGACTGATACAATGGTTAGAAAGTAATCAGCAGGTGTGATCTGATACATACAACTTACTTTGCAAATCCAGATCCAATTCAGCTTTAATGCTAATTCACTGAGTGGCCTCCATTCTCTTTTCAATCTTCAGGTCTGCTTGGAAATCCGTCAAGCAATCACTCCCGCAGCTCTCTGCTTCTCTGTTCATCCTTCTCTGCTAGATCATGCCAATCAGTCAATTAACTATGCAATCCTCTTGCATACACTTCTTACATCCACTTCTTGAATAACCCCTTGAGGTTATCTTATACCTCTTCATCTAGATCAGATAAATCTTTTGTCGCTTAATCAAGATCGTAGATCTTAGGTTAGGTTAGATCTAATGGATCTTTCCATCTTTAAATTTACTTTACTTCTCCAAAGCAATCACTAATTAAATCTTGGATCCATGCATTAATTACGGCTACCCGTGCAATTAAATAGTGTGGACCAATCATTCTTATCCTTACTTAACTTTACATATCCCAATAAAATCAATTATGTCGGCCAAAGATCTCAAATCTCAACAATTACCAAAATACTATTGCTCGGCCAACACTGTGTTCTTTTGCTTAGTCATCACTGGTTTCCTCAGAGATTTACTAGCGCTCGGTCATCAAAGACTTCGCTCGACATAAATTGTTCTCAGTAAACTGTCATCAAAAGATAAACAACACATTACTTTGCCAATGTGCCAACTGATCAAATACCCTTGTGATTTCCCATAACTCAACCATTTCACTTGGTCTTCTTTTTATCCTTGCCTTTATCAATTTATAGATATGGTACTCAAACAGATAGCAATAGTCTCAGTAATTAAGGTTTGACATCAATGACAAAACAATAATTATTTCCATTGTAGGTTTCCAACAATCTCCCTCTTTGGCATTGATGGCAACACTAAACTTTAAAACAATAATTTTCAACCATAGTTACCATACAATCCAAAAATTTTGTCTGTGTTCCTTGATATGAAAAAATCTTCATTAATGTCTTTAGCTTCATTCTGATTCTCATTTTGTAAAATATTTCTCCCTTTGTGTATGTAATCATACTGAAATCTTTCTATTTTTGTTCATATGTAGACTCCCTCTTTTAGTAAACTCTTTTTCAATAATCTCTCCCTCTTAATTTCTTTTTCAGTAATCTCTCCCTCTTTGACAACAATGCCAAAGATGTTGACATCTTCATCATGCAGATTCTTTTGTTCTAAACTCGGTATCATGTTGTTCCTATCATCTTTCTTATGACTGATCCTCTTTTCTGTCTTTGTCTATTTTTCACAGCTTTAGGCAGCATCCTAAAGTGTGACTGCATGTGCATCAATGTGTCAAATATTCTAAATATAACATTTGGTGCAACAATACCCTTTCGAACTAATTAGCCTCAGTTAGGGGAATCACCCCTAATTTACCTTGCAGATACTCATGAGCATCCTTGGGTAGTGCCTTGTAAATATGTCTGCTAATGATTCCTTAGTATTCACATATTCTAGTCTCACTTCCTTCTTCTAAACTAGCTCCCTCAAGTAATGATACTTGATAGATATATGCTTTGTTTTAGAGTGCATTACAAGGTTCTCAGAAATATTAATGGCACTCATGTTATCACAAATATATAACAACTAGTTTTGTGATCTCCTCTTTCATACCTTTCAGTAGTATCTTCAACCACACAATATTATAACAATTAATTGTTGTTGCCACATACTCAGCTTCAGCAGTAGATTGTGAGGTGCAATTATGTTTCTTGCTTTTCCATGAAACTAATCTTTTTCCTAAAAGAAATGCTCCAACTCTGGTGCTTTTTCTATCATGCAAATTTCCAGCCCAATCAAAATCAGTATAGACTCTGAGTTCAAACTTGTCATTCTTTTTGTAATATAGACCATAATCATCTATTCCTTTCAAATATCTCAGAATTCTTTTTACTGCCATCATATGAGTTTCCTTGGGATTGGTAGAAAATATTGCAACAATACCAACAGCTAATGCAGTATCAGGTCTAATGTGTACAACATATTACAGCTTTCCAATCATTGACCTATAAAGGGCTTGATTCACTTCTTTTGTATCATCATTTTTTGTTAACTTCTATCCAGTAGCCATGGGTGTACTCACTGGTTTTGAATCTTCCATTCCAAAAGTTTTTAGTATCTCCTTGACATATTTTTATTGAGTAATATAGATACCATTCTTTATCTGATATATTTGTAAGCCAACAAAAATTTTTATCTCGCCAAACATAGACATCTCAAATTCATTTTTCATCTCCTTTGCAAATGCTTGACATAACATATCTTGTCCACTAAATATAATGTCATCAACAAAAATTTCAGCCAATAAAGTACCTTTGTTTTTCTCTGTCTTCAAATACAGATTGTTGTTGTCATTGGTTCTTACAAATCCAATATTTAGCAAATAATTGTGCAATCTCTCATACCATGCTCTTCATGCTTGCTTTAGTCCATATAGTGCCTTGTGTAATCTGCAAACCATGTTCTTCTTGCTTGGGTCAACAAATCCATCATCTTGTTCAATGTATACTTCTTCTTCTAATATCCCATTTAGAAATGTTGACTTTACTTCCATTTGATAGAATTTAAAACCTTTGTAGACTACATATGCAAGTAATGTTCTTACTCCTTCAAATCTTGCAACTGGGGCGAATGTTTCTCCATCATCAATTCCTTCCTCTTGTGCATAACCCTAGCATACCAGTCTAGCTTTGTTTCTTCTTACCTCTCCATGTTCATTCAGCTTATTTTTGAATACCCACTTAGTACCAATTACATTTTTTGTCATTCGGCCTAGGTACAAGTGTCCAAGTCGTATTCTTCTCAATCTGTTCAATTTCTTCATTCATGGCTTGTATCTAATCTTCATTGTCTAAAGCATCTTTTACTATTTTAGGCTCAAAATCACATAACAAGCATGTATCTTCTCTCAACTTACTTCTTGTCATAACTGCAGAATTCTTTGATCGTATGATTTGATCAGGTTTATGGTTTCTTCTTACATACTTTGCTAGAGTAGGTTCTTTATCTGCTTCAAGTTTATCATTCACGTTCAATTCAAGTTGATTTTGTGACTCAACATCTCCATCACATAGCTCAGCAATTACCTCCTGTTGCCCGGCAGCTTCATTCTGTGACTCGGCAGGTGCTAGTTGTTGCTCGGAAACCTCTTTCTCAGGTTCAGGTAATACACTAGTGTAAAGAAGAAAAATGGTGTTTTAGGCGATGTAAAGATGAAAAAGTCTTGTAAAGGGGGGATTTGAATTGTTCATTGTTATTTGTGTTGATTTCCTTAACCCTACTTTACACTTGAATTTGATTGATTGTATATTGCAATTGTGATTGTGATTAAGGGAAGATAAGATGCTCCTTTCTTTCACCCTCAAATACACAAATAGGAGATCCAATTTTGATCAACCCCAAAGGTTTAATACACAAATGAATCCACTATTGGGAAAGAGACCAAGAAAGGGGATCTTAAATTCTTTAATTTGATTGATTAATATGATTAATGACAGTAATTGAAAAGAATAGGAGAAAGTACCAACCTTACAAAATAGAAGATCAAAGATTGTTGTTTTCTGAGATCTGTAGACTGTTTCTGGAGATGCTGACAATTGATATCAAACTAGAACACAAAGACGGACAAAACCCAGAAATATTTTTCCGTTCTGATGTCATCTTATGAAAAAGGTCGACCCTATACCACTTTTTCCAACTCGATCTGCTCAACTCTGAAAGTGTCCCTGTTCGCACAATCTGAAAGAAATCCAAAAAGGGTATCTAGATTTGGCCTCAGATCTACAATCTCGAACCTGTACCTACAAGAAAAATGTTTGTTTGTTGGGGGAAAGGGGTTTGCCTTGGTCAAACCCCAGTTTTGGAATTAACCTTAATATATGTAATTGAAGATTGCATAAAGAATAACAAAGCAAAA
>MU227154.1:768062-808893 GCA_018584345.1 Thuja plicata
AAATGGATACTTGAGAATGATGGATGCTTGCTTCAAATATTTCTTAATTTCTTTCTTGGACTTCACTTCATAAGGATGCTTGATGCTTGATTAGAAGACTTCAATTGCTTGATCATGGTTAGAGAAACTGAGAGGAGAAAGCTCCCTTTTATATGAAACTAGGGCACAATCTTCTAAGGAGGCCTACATAGGATAATTAAATCATCATTTAAGCCTTTACCCCTAGGAGAGGACCTATATTAAATATAATTTAGGAATCAACTGATTCAGAACCTGAAACAGCCGACCCGGAAGTGGGAATAGACTTTTTGTGAAGACCAACATCGCAGAAACCAAAAGTTCTCAGGATTTGGACCCTAGGATAGGGTCAAGGTTGGCCCTATCATATGATAGGCCTAAGGTGAACCCTGTCCTAGGGCAGGGACGAGGTCGACCCTGTCCTATGAGGTTGACCCTGTCCTCAGATCCCAGGATCACAGGTCAAAGACCCAGAATGCAGAATTTAGGTCAGGAAATGGAGGTTAGAAAGGTAGGTCAAGGGGGAAGCCATGTCAAGATTAGGAACCCATTTAGAGGTGCTTTTCATGACCCCAAACCACTCACTTAGAAGGATAAACCAGTCTCCTATAAAAGTGCTTCCATTTTCTGACTATACAACTAGAATCTTCCTCATCCATATAGACAGATGATTTGTAACTTTCAGGTTCCTATGTGCTTTTAGCTTCATTTCTTTCTGCATACTAATCAATTCTAACATTCGCACTTTCCACAATTTTGTTAGTGTTAGAATTCAAACACTTGTAAACTTTACTTTTAGTTGAGTAACAAAGAAATATGCCTTCTTCACCTTTAGCATCAAGTTTTCCATTTCTGTTATCCTTCAGTATGAAACATTTTCTTCCAAAAACTTTGAAATATCTTACATTAGGTGCATATCCGTACCATAGCTCATAAGGTGTAGCATTAGTACCTTTCTTGACTTATACTTTGTTCAAGGTATAAACTGATATACTTACGGCTTCTCTCCAATATTTCTATGCAACATTTTTCTCCATCATTAGTGTTCTGGAACAATCTATGATAGATCTATTTCTTCTGTCAGCAATACCATTCTTTGGTGGTTTCCTAGGTGCGGACATCTATCTTTTTATCCCTCGGTCATTGCAAAACCTGTTAAACTAATTAGAAATAAAATCACCTCCTCTATCAGATCTTAAACATTTCAGGATTTTACTTGTCTCCTTTTCAACTTTTTCCAAGTACCACTTAAATAAATGGAATGCATCATATTTTTCTTTAAGAAACATAACAGTCATCATTCTTGAGTAATAATCAACAAATAGAATAAATTATCTATCTCCACAGTAACTTTTCTCACCAATAGGACCACAAAGGTCAGTATGAACCAATTCCAGAATTCCCTTAGAAGTATGAGTCTTTCTTTTGAAACTAGATTTAATCATTTTTCCTAATTGACATTGTTTGCACATTGCATTTTTCAGGTTTCTTTAACTTAGGCAGCCCTCTAACCTTTTTCAATTTGCTTATGCTTACCAAGTTATCAAAGTTTACATGACACAACCTTTTATGCCATAACCAAACATCATTATATTGTGCAAACAAGCATGTCTCATCAGCTAAGTCCAGATAGGACAAGTTACCTTTTGTTTGCTCGCCACTTCCAACTAATTCTCCAGTGGCATCATAGATCTTTGCCTTCTTGTGATGGAATTCAACTCTGTAACCAGAAGTATTCAGCTATGCAACACTCAATAAATTATAATTAAGATCATCAACCCAATACACATTGTCACATCTGATCTTGCTGGTCAAGTTAATTGATCCTTTCCCCTTAACAAGACATGGTGCATAATTACCAAATTTAACATAACCACCTTTACACTGATCTAAGGTTTCAAATTTATCTTTATCACCAGTCATGTGATGTGAACAACCACTATCAATAATCCAACAGTCACCTTCACTCATATAAGAAATTAGTTTAGTTTTCTCATCATCATCATAATCATCTTTCATAGCAACATACACAACTTCTATATCATGTTCATTAGAATTGTCAGTTTCACTGTCAGAAGCTTCTTCAGCTATATAACAAGATTTCTTACTTTTATCTTTGTAATCTTTATACTTTCTGAAGTCTCGGTCATCCTTTCTATCTTTATACTTGTCTCTTCTTTCATCTTTATCATTCCATCTTGCAGCAATATGACCTACTTTGTTACATGAAAAAAAATGATAGGAAGTTTACCTTTGAATTTTCCTTTTCCTCTAGACAGTTTTTTGCCATGAGTGCCTCAAGTTCTTCTAGATCATCATCTGTAGTGTCGATGTCACTGTTCACACATTTCTTTCCTTTCTTTGATTTGTTAAGGACCAACTGGGATCTGAATGCAGATTCAATAGCTTGTGGAGTGTAATTATCAAAATTTGACATCTCAAATGTAGTTTGTCTGCCTACCAAACCTTCCAAAGTCAAATTATTATTAGGAGTACATCTTAACACTTGAATTGCAGAGACTCTAATAGGATATATAGGAAGAAGAGTTCTCAGTACCTTTTTTATAATGGTGTTATCATCAATGGTTCCCTTAGCTCCTTTGATAGCATTTACAACTTCCTTTATCCTACCATAATATCAAACTATATTTTCTCCTTCTTGCATTTTCCTTTCATCAAACTTACCTCTTAAACTTTTAGATTTGGCTCTTAGTACATTTTTATCACCTCCATAGATGGTTGCAAGGACATCCCACATTTGATTTGAAGTTGTACAATTATTTATGTCTTCAAACTCATGATATTTCATAGATGATGCAATCTCCAACATTGCTTGATTGTGTTCCTTCTTTTCTCTTAACTGTGTACTTGTAGCAGGTGTAATGGGGGCTACATAGTGCTTAGCAGAATCACCAATACCAACCAGAAGCAATTTCATCAAACGTTTCTATGCAGGGAAATTATCTTTGTTCAACTTCGGTACCTTATTTTTATACATCTTGATCTTTTGCTCCAAGTACCTTCAAACTATTTTCAAGAGACCAAATCTCTGATACCAATTGTTAGAATGAATTTAGAATAACTGAGGGGGGTGAATCAGTTATCCTCAGGTCTAAATGTACCAAATTCAACTTTATACCACTTTGAACAACTCAAATATGCTCGGCAGCAATAGCATAAATCAACAACATGCATATGTAGTTTTACTGTTCAAATGTAATCAGCTTGCAAAAACTTAACAGTAAAACAAAACATAAAAATTCACACAAGTTGACACCAGTATTTAACGTGGAAACCCAATTTGGGAAAAACCACCAATAACATGCTATCAATTTTTCACTATTCTGAAGTGGGCTTTGTTAGGAGCCAACCCTGTTAAAGGTTACAAAACACATTGCTAAATGTGACCTGGTTAAAGTATTTAATCACCCTGTTAGGAGTGGCCTTGTTAGAGGACTTAGAACATTCCACCTGAATGTCACCTTGCTCAAAGGATTTACACAATGACTGTTAGGTCAACCTGGTTAAAGGATTTTGACTGATACAATGGTTAGAAAGTAATCAGCAGGTGTGATCTGATACATAAAACTTACTTTTAAAATCCATATCCAATTCAACTTTAATGCTAATTCACTGAGTGGCCTCCATTCTCTTTTCAATCTTCAGGTCTGCTTGGAAATCCATCAAGCAATCACTCTCGCAGCTCTCTGCTTCTCTGTTCAGCCTTCTCTGCTAGATCATGCTAATCAATGAATTAACTATGCAATCCTCTTGCATACACTTCTTACATCCACTTCTTTAATAACCCCTTGAGGTTATCTTATACCTCTTCATCTAGGTCAGATAAATCTTTTTTCGCTTAATCAAGATCGTAGATCTTAGGTTAGGTCAGATCTAACGGATCTTTCCATCTTTACATTTACTTTACTTCTCCAAAGCAATCACTAATTAAATCTTGGATCCATGCATTAATTATGGTTACCCATGCAATTAAATAGTGTGGACCAATCGTTCTTATCCTTACTTAACTTTACATATCCCAATAAAATCAATTATGTCAGCCAGAGATCTCAAATCTCAACAATTACCAAAATATTGTTGCTCGGGTAACACTGTGTTCTTCCGCTTGGTCATCATTGGTTTCCTCAGCAATTTACTAGCGCTCGGTCATCACGGACTTCACTCGGCATAAATTATTCTCAGTAAATTGTTATCTAAAGATAAACAACACATTACTTTGCCAATGTGCCAACTGATCAAATACCCTTGTGATTTCCCATAACTCAACCATTTCACTTGGTCTTCTTGTTATCCTTGCCTTTATCACTCAATAGATATGGTACTCAAACAGATAGTAATAGTCTCACCAATTAAGGTTTGACATCAATGACAAAACAATAATTGTTTCCGTTGTAGCTTTCCAACAGATAACACACCTTACAGATGATTATTACTAACCGTATGCAAAGCTTAATAAGCCACATCATGAACTTAACAAGAGATATTTTCAATGTAACAAGGACATTCATCCCTCTTCTTTTTTAGTCTCAGACCTAGGAAGGATAACCTCTTGATTCTCTCTTTAAGGAATCAACACAATAGACTGTACTTCTCAATACAATCAAGTAGACATGTATGCTTTCAATAAACAAGAAAGTAAAGATTAATTTGATTTAAAATTAATAATGAGAACCATTTATCAGAACTTAGACCAGTGCCTAATCTCGAGCAAAGAGTCGAATGAGATGCGAATCCATAGAAAAAAACTAATAAGAGCACAATTAAAACCCCGGATAGAATTCCTTAAAAACGCTCCTCTCATCCTCAGATCCATGTATCAAATTTTCATACTAACACCCAACCCTCTAGAATTACTCACAAGATTGACTCCCTCCTTGAAAGAAACTCGTAAGCAATCACACAGTTACCTTATAACTAGTATGTCTAAAATGCTTTACAAACTAAACATATAAGAGCATGAACAAAAGTAAAAAAAGACACCATATATTTGAAACATGAGATTCCATTGTATTTTATTAATATCTTTTTGATTCAGTACATTCGGATCAAATCAAAGCTTGAAAGACTAAACAAAAATATTAAGTTTGCTTTGCACTTGTAAATTCACCATCCTTTACAATACTTTACAAATTGCTATATATACCCAGCATTAGCCATCTTGTAATCCTCAAAATTCAAGGATGAAAAAAGCTTCAGATGGCTAAGCTAAGCCTAAGGACATTAAAAGACAACTTTCAGTTAGTCCTTTAGACGGTGGAAAGACAAAATCAGTTGACAACCAAGTTTGATCTTCAATCTTCAATAGTTGGCACCTTTGTCTGTTGATATTCTAAATAACTTCATGTAGTTACAATGAGACCTAGTGACTTCTATTTCAGGCTAACTTACACTAGTCTTTGAGATAGTTATCCTCCCTATGCTAAGAGATTAGGTGCCAGGTGTCCTCTTTACTCTTCATCTAGTATGTGTAGATCAATTGTTGCAACCTTCTTCTTTTTGGGCTTAGTGAGAGTGTCCCATGTTGTTACCTCTACCTTTGTAGGCCAACTAAAACTTTGAGTGCTCTGAAGTTGTGTCTTTTTCCGCTCCCATCTGGCATATGTTATCATCTTAACATCTGTTACAAACATGTTAAAGTTTGTTTCATCTTTGAAAGCTTCGTCCAAAATGTTGTTGAATCTTTACATTTCTAAGGTGCCATCATCTAAAATAAATGCCTCTTTACTAGGCAATAAGGTGTCAAACTCACCTTTCCACACTCCCATGGTTTTAATTTTATTAGCTTCTCCTTTTATTGAAGGAATGAACCTATTGTATCCTGGTCTAAACATATTAATTATGGCCTCTATCTAATTAACCTTACCTTTGAAGAAAGACAAGGTAGCAGTGATCTGATCTATCTCCTCTCCCACTTGGCACACAATCTCTGGGAGGTCTATCCTATGAGGCTGCAAAGATGCTAATCATTCAAACAGTTGAGTCTTGGCTGACCATGTTGCAAAATATGGATTCAAAGTTAGCACATAATTGTTTACCTCTATTTGTAAACTAGACAATTTTTCATATGCATTATACACTAAGTCAACTTTATCCTTCAGGATTCTAATCCTATGCTAAAAAAATCTATATTAAAGCTTCCAAAATAACCTTATTATGTTCTAATATTGCTTGCTCTATGTCTGGTACATCCCATGTATCCTCAGTTTGAGCTTCTGCATCTATAACTTGTTTAGGTGAGGCAGGAGTTACCTCAGGCATTTCTTGTATCTGCTGAGTCAATTCAGCCACAAGCTTTTCTAATGCACAGATTTTTATCTGGACTAACTCCCTATTCTTGGCTATATCACTAGTTTCACTGAACAATTTTTCATATCTTTGTGACATTTGTTCAACTTTAGCTTGGTTCAATTGGGCAAAATGGGTAAGAACCTGAGACATCTCCAAATCTCCTATGTTCTGGACAGACCAAATGATCTTTCCCCCTCCATTTTCTCTTGTACATTAATCAGAGAAGGCTTCTGATTCTTTGGAGCTAAACTCCACATTGCTAAAGCTTTGGATTTTGGATTGTACCCAAATCCTCTAATCATGTCACCAATCTGCGTTTCTGATGAAAAATTAACATCAGGTTGCCTCTTGATTTGATCAATAATAAAGGTTGATGCAAGATCCTAGCCTGGTACTAACAACATTCCACTAGCTTTGACCAATTTCCTAGCCTCTTCATGTGTCATATTTTCTGACTCTAGATCATAATCTTGTCGGGCTTGCAAGGCTTCATTTGATGGTGGATTATCTTCAATAATTTGTAACTATGATGCCACTTGTTGTTGTTTGTTCCAAATTAGAAAGTTTTTAAATTACTCTATTTTTATGAAGTCCATCATTTAAGAATTTCTCCTGATGCAGCAATCTTTCATCTTGGCACAACTGAAGAGGCAATTCAATCTCATCTCCATCATCCTTTTGGAAATTTTTTCCTTCTCTAATATTCTTCCTTAATTGATGATCATAAGGTCTATCACCAGTGATCAGAGCACCTATATGATATGTTCTCTTTCTTTATTTTCTCTCATAAACTTGCTCCCCTAATTGTACTTTCTATTTTTTTAAGGAGGGGCTCATCAGTAACTTCAGTATCAGGTTCTTGTGTGAGATCCACCACTACATTTTCTTCTGTAACTTATTCTGCTATATGTGGTTGATTCATTGGAGGTGGGCTAGGAACTGAATATTCTTCACCACTCTCATCTTCATATTTTGATGAAGAATGCTTCTTATTCTCTCTATCTTTATCATCAATTAGATCCTCAAGTTGTCCACGTAATGTGTGATATGACTCTATCATTTTTTCTAACCTGTGCAAGTATGGCATATCAGGGAAGTAACCCCCAAAGAAAATCCCTTTTCTCTTGACTTGTCATTCCAAATCCATCAATCCATTGAACATATATTCTCTTTTTGAGAACTTGTACTCTTGAAAGAGAGGTCACAAGTTCAAATCCCACTAGGGGGTAGGGTATGTACGCCTCGTTTGTAGCATAGTTAGGTGCCTCCCGCAAGGAGTACGGGGTAGTCCCATATTGTTGTCACCATATGTAGACCAAAAAACATATGGTTGGTATTGTAGACTATAAAATATCCTTTCCTTTCCTTTCCTTTCTTTTCATCCAACATATTTCTTATGAGATCCTCTTCCATACATTTTTCATGCTCTTGTGTGTTGGGAATAGTTGGTGTCAAGAGATTTTTCACACTCTTAATAAAACCTTCTATGTCAATGTACCTATATAAGGCTACATTCATTATGTAGTGGCCTAACCAACTGTTTACTAAATTCAAAGGCCTCTTACCAATTGTAAAATTGTAAATTTTAAATTGTCGGGGAGTGAAAGTACCTTTTCTATGAGGAGCCACATGTTCCTTATCAGTTAACATCAACTTCCATATGAATTCCATGACAACTAACCTTGGTGGCACATGAAATGGGAGAATATGTGGTGGGTGAGTGTATCCATAAACTCTTATCAGAGTAAAATTCTTTTCATAATAAAAGTCCCCCCAATTATGGTCTCCTGGCCACTTATCTACATATTGACAAGGCCTCAACAATTGTAATACTTTGGTGGGAAACCTAGTCTTGTTAACTCCTAAACACCTGAGAATTGGACTCACCATCCAATTTTGAAATGCACAGAATTCATGTTCCCTTGTTGTGTAATTCCATATTTTCAACCAGAATTGCACTAGGTTGTTCTGACCTTGGTGAAACCTTTTAGGTCTCAAATTGTTCACATCCATAATAGGGAAGTTGTAGAACAAAATTAGATACATCAATAAAGAACAATGCATGAATTTAGGGACCTTCTCTTTTTGTTGTATACTAAAAAACCCTTTATGCATTGCATCTATAACATACTATATGTAGTTGTAACTTGTGCCAACATGCGGACTTTTCAAATCTAGGACCATCATCAAGATATCTGAACTTATCCTCTCAGCACCCCCAGCCACTCCTAGCACTCTACACAATGCATATGAAATGTATTTCATATAAAAATTAAGGTCCTTGTAGAAGTAGGGTATAGCACCAGGCATGGATTCTATGTAATCCTTCATCCTCTTGGGTACATGACCCTAAATTAGTCTAGACATAGCAAAATATTCCCTAACATATCTAGCCTCTAATGCTTTCAGGTTAATCTTCGTTGAGCAAGGGTAATACAGATTAAAATCCTTCATGAAATATGCCCTATTTAAGGTAACTAGGGTAGTTCCATCATCTTTCTTTATGGTTTTAGATAAAATTTCATATCTATTGGCTAATTCAAGCACCAAATCCACATCTATAAATACATCAGGTACTACTAACCTAGCCAGCCCACAGGTCCACGGATTTGAAATTGAAAGAGATTCATCACTATTATTGTAGAAATAATTAAAAAGTGAATAACTAGAAGAACCAAGAGTTTTAGAATCTCTAATGTATGACATATAATCATTTAGGAAATCATCACTCACCTTTTTGTTTTTGATAGAACCAGGCAATAGAGTCATGAATTCCTCTAAATAATTCATTTTTTCCTTTGAATTTTCATCACCATCTCTATTTTTCCTGCTGGTGGAAGCAACACTAACTGCTCTTCTCATCTTTGTTCATTCTGAATTCTAATTGAAATAACTCTATTTTTCTGAAAATTAAGCTATCTTACTGCAACTTGTTATGGAATTCACACAATTATCCTTTTCTGATGACTTCTAAGAACTAAGCAACTTTTTACTCTGAATTTTGAAAGCTTGGTAATCTGAAATGAACATGGCAACACTTACTTATTCATGGGAAATCAATGCATTTTTTGATTTGAAGTCATGCAAATTCCAGTTAGTCACTTCTGCCATTACTCTTGTGTGCATTGAAATCAATTTTTTACCTAGCCGTGAAATCTAAGGTTGATAGGTGAACAATTTTGAGTAAACTGTCAATTCTAATTGGTTTGAAACATTACAACTTAGCATACTTTAAAACATGTTGTCATAACCCTTTTATTTTCATTGGCTAGTTATTGTACATCATGGTGCGGAAGGAAACCTTATGTATTTACCATGTTCTTACTCCAGTTTGTTTGGCAATCATGTGACTACCTTGTCTCCTTATTGCTAAGAGTTAACATTAACCTGGGTTTCTTTCTGATATTTTCCGCTTGCCATCAAATTTACTTCTCTATCAATGGTTAATATTATTTCAAATTATCCACATCTTTATCTCAGCTAATCTCTTTTCCATTAAAATATTCCAAGACTGCAAAAAATAAAAGTCGCTGAAAATTCTGGCCTTTTATTATTTTACTTGGATACTATGTGGCCAACATTAGATCTGACTTAATCTGATAGTTGTCGCTAAGTCTCATGATCTTCAATGTAAACCCTAACTTTTCACGAGACTCTACGACCACATCTTGTCTCCTTGTCGCTAAGAAACCTCTGAATTTTCAACTTCATTTTGCGACTCCACGTCAACCTTCTATTATCTGCTCAATCTATGGTCCAGATTATTTCAAGTGAACTTTACAACCTCAATTTTTCCTTGACTTAACTATGATTCTGTTTAGAGACTTGGTTACTGAATGAAACTGAAGTCGCTGAAAGATTTTTTTAACCTGGGTTTCTTTCTGAGATTTTCCACACACTACAAGATCTATTTATGACCGGACCATTAGCATTTAATCTCATAACCTTTATGTACTTTGGAAAATTGTTCTAAGACTTTGTGACCACCTTTGGATTTTCTTTTGATCAGACAGACTGTGTTAAGTCTCATGATTTTTAACTTAACCCTTGATATCTTCTGAGAACCCACAACTACTGATATATGATAACCCTATCTTAACTGTGGTGAACTTTTGAAAGACTTTGCAACCAAAGGATTTCAAAGTCACGGAAAGATTTCTATAACTTGAGTTGCATTCTGAGACTTAGCGACAGGCATTCAATCAAAACTTTGTCAAAAGAAAATCAACGGTTCTCATGAAGTCTCTTAATCCTTGGATGACATCACTCATCATTCTGAGACTTAGTGACAAGCATCCATTCTTGGGTTCACTAAATTTCATATGTCACTCTATTACTTGTCCACATGTTATTAGTTTTGGGCCACAAAGCTGCATGTGCTATGACTCATCTTCCTCGTCAACCCTTAGCTTGACCCTGACCAGTCTTTAACCTTGGGTAATCAATTTTCTTTATTTTCTTGCAATCGTTGAATGGCTTGGCTAACCCTTGATTAAATTAGAGACTTCATGACTGAAGCTTAAATATTTGAAGGAATTGGACACATGTCAGTATTTGAATCGCTATCGCTGAATTGTTGAAACCTTCTTGACCTTTTGAATTTTATCAACAACTTCACACTAGCCACATGATCAATCTTGAATCAGACGGTAGTTGCTTTATCTTGAAGTGTTTAACTTAACTCTTATTTCTTATCGTGATCACACAATTGTAGGAAAACTTCCACCATCTTTAACTTTGATTTACTTAAGAGACTACATGACTGAGTGAAACTGAAATCGCCAAAAGATTTCATTAACCCAGGTTTCTTTCTAAGACTATCCACTCACCGTGAGATCAAAATTTCAATCAATGGTTCATGTGAATTTGCTTTAACACTGAGGCTATATTTTTTTCTCTCTGCGATCACGCGACGAAAGCATTTTGCTAATTCTCAAAAGAAAATGGAATATGCTTAATACTCAAAGAGAATTCGTGACTATGACTAAAACTGGAAAATAACACATGGCATAAATGACTTAATTCACTTAATAACGTAACTTCAAAACAGACATAGCCAATAAAATTTAGGGTTTTGATTAAATACACATGAAGATTGAGTCAGGTCAAAGGGTTTTTCATAATTTTTATCAATTCAAAGCTTAGACATGACAGTTTACAGGGAAAATGATAACTTTGAACAAGATGTTGACAGTCGCAGGCAACAAAAAAAACCATTGGGAACCAAAAATTTTACAAGCAAGCTTCAAGACCAGAAATATAACCAATAGAGTCTACAAAAGAAAATGTTGGTTTTATAGAAATTTAGGATTTCATATGCAAATTTGGACTCCAAACTTTATCATTGAGAAGTTGTATATTAAATTTAATCCATTTTGGGTTCAATTCAAAAATTTACCCATGGAATATAGAGATGCAAACATCTTAGAGTTTATAGGTTTTCATCAAGTTTGGTCCTCTCCAATCTCCTATGCATCAATTGATTCGATAATTACCATAGGCCTACATACTTGTGGAACTCAGGATCCCCAATATCAAATCTTGTAACATTCTAATCATCAACTATGGAAAAATTCAACTTTGTGTCAGCCACTGGTAGTGCTAATTCAAGGATTACATGCCCACTTAGTTTATCCTCCACTAGCCTAGAGGTATTCTTTATCTTTTTAGTCTTGGGAGGAGGAGTATGCTTGATGCAGGAGCATCTTGGGTTCTTTGGCAATCCTGATCAACCAAAAATATGTTTTCTTTGGCTCGGTAGCTTGTTGGGGGCTGCTCAGTAAAGTGCTCGGTAACTTATTTTGTTCTCTCATTTGAAGACTTGTTGTTTTCCATTGGGGATTAGTTACTTGTTTATGTCTTTCTTTTCCAATGAGTCTCGGTAGTGTTTGGCTACTCGGTGGGTTTTCACTTACTGGTCTCTATGCTCGGTTGGCTTTCTTACCGAGTTGTGTTCTTGAAGTTGCATCTTCTGGCCAACTTCTACATTTAATTTATGTAGTGTAATTAATGTTGGGATCTCTCATTGGGATATGTGTGGACCTAAATCTTGGTGTGTGTGAGTTAATACACCTTCATGAAATTAGGACAATTAGCTACAATTTTATGGAAAGAAATAAACAATTTAATCTAAATAATTGTATTTAACATCAATATCATTCCATGGTTCTCTAACTAGACTTTGCAAGTAGAGCTCTCAACCTTAATCTCTACTAGTGACCTTCCTAGAATGAGAAAATGATGATAAAATGTATTATCTAGCTCTTAATCTTCTCAAAGATGATACAGAATGGTTTCAAATGCTCTCATAAATGATGAAATCTCTCAATTTACTACTAAATGCTCTCACTATTGCTCAAATTTCTATGAAATTGCCTATAATGAGGATGCTTTGCATTCGAATTTTCTAGGATATGATTATACTTGAAAAATGCTTGTATTTATAGTAAAATACCAAGGGTAGGGGTAGAGTGAATTTACCATGGGTTAATCCTTGGTTCAGTTTGATCTCTCAAATGGTTTTAAATAAGGGGACAATTTAAATGTCATCCTCAAAGGGTGGGACAAAATGAGTGGATGAGATTCAAAAGGGTAAATGGGAGGTTGAGATGCAAAATTGGAGTGATCAATGTGCAAGTGTATTTTCAATTCTCATTGGCTCCTTTATTTGTGTTGAAAAGATATTAGGAATTTATTAATTCAATCATTTAATTAATTTAGCCATGTAAGGAATATGTTCAATTTGATTTTTTGATTTAAACTATACAATTAATTGATTAAAATCAATTGCATAATTTGATTGATCCTTTTAGGCTTGTATTTAATTATTTGATTTCATGATTAATTAATCCCTTGATTTAAATTTGATTTAATCCACTTTGATTTGATCAATGTCATTTTAATTATTTTGATCCATTTTGAAGCATTTTGAGCATTTTGATGAGATTTTGCTGAGATTTGCAGATTTTGATGATATTAAGACACCTGGTCAATTTTGGGTGTCTACAAATGCCCCTCTTTGAATTGATGTGCGAAGCGCATTAATTCAAAGAAAATTACATGTCCTGATCACTGATTGATTGATTGATAAACTACTCTAATTTGAAAATCTGATTGATAACCAATAACCTGATAAGATAACTAATAACCTGATTGATTTGATGCACTGATTTGATTTGATGATAAAAACCTGATTCACAACTCTGATTTGAAACTCTGATTTGAAATTCTGATTAAACCCCTGATTCACAACTTGGATTTGAAACTCTGATTTGACTTGATGCAGAATACCCCACTGATAAAATTTTGAAATTTTAATGCCCCAGATTTGATATAGATACCATGATTTGATGATCTGATGATATATGCCCCCTCAAAAATGAAAACATTTTGATGTCCCGATACCAATATGATGTGATTGTTGAAAACGTAGATCTAAATGATTTCATTTCTGAAAACATAAAGAAAAATGATGATAATATCACAAATGCCCCAGTGTGTAGAAAATGCAGATTGAGGTCCCAGGGGGTAAAAATCTCTCCAAAATTAGGTCAAAATAGCTTAAATAGGTTGAAAACCCCAAATTTACTATTCATTTTCACTTTTTACTATTGAGATTTTTCTCTGGTTTTGCTATGATCGAGAGCAATGGTGGTCCCTATCTGAGAGCATCGATTTGAGAGGGCACGCCGTTATCAGAGACCGCTTGACTATGGACCTTCGGTGAGTGATTTGAACCTTCCTAGTGCATTTATTGCTCATTTTTAATAGCATTTAATGTCATATTTGATGCTTTCCAGATTAGATTTAGCAAAATGCCGCATAGGAGCTTTTAAATGATGCGTAGGATAGGGAAATGCCACATTCGTGCAGTCAAATGGCACGTATGAGGTGTTAAAAACTGTGTACAAGTTAGGTCAAAATGTGAACCACATGTTTGAAATGACGCATAGGAAACACATTTGCAATTTAAGATTTTAATGATGCTTACCATAGTTTGAATGAAGCGTAGGATTTGCAAATGTCACGTATGTTGTAAAGCAACACCTCCGACACTTTAAATGATGCATATGATGTTTTCAATGACACGTAGTGTGAAATGAATCTGTTGCATAGTGAAATGACGCGTAAGATGATATGTGCTGAAAACCTGATTTTAGAATTGAACAAGTTGTCTTTGATTGATCGTCTGGATGACCAGATTGATTATCAAGCAAAAAGATGTGATTCCATGATGTTTACTTAGTGTTTAGGATATTATAATAATCATACCAGTGAATGTTTGATGTGTCAATAAGACTGATTAAAATATATTACAAATTGATCCCATCTAAAGATCTAGAGGTCAGGAACAATAGGTTGATGTGCTCGAAAAGAGCAAAGATAGATTTACTATGCTTGATTGACTTAGAATGATCCACCAATAAATGAGATTAGGACAATTAGCTACAATTATATGGAAAGAAATAAACAATTTAATCTAAATAATTGTATTTAACATCCATATCATTCCATGGTTCTCTAACTAGACTTTGCAAGTAGAGCCCTCAGCCTTAATATCTACTAGTGACCTTCCTAGAATTATAAAATGTATGATCTAGCTCTTAATATTCTCAAAGTTGATACAAAATGGATTCAAATGCTCTCATAAATTATGAAATCTCTCAATTTACTACTAAATGCTCTCACTATTGCTCAAATTTCTATGAAATTGCCTATAATGAGGATGCTTTGCATTCAAATTTTCTAGGATATGATTATGCTTGAAAAATGCTTGCATTTATAGTAAAATCCCAAGGGTAGGGGTAGAGTGAATTGATCATGGTTTAATCCTTGGTTGAGTTTGATCTCTCAAATGGTTTCAAATAAGGGGACAATTTAAATGTTGTCCTCAAAGGGTGCGACAAAATGAGTGGATGAGATTCAAAAGGGTAAATGAGAGGTTGAGGTGCAAAATTGGAGTGATCCATGTGCAAGTGTATTCTCAATTCTCATTGGCTCCTTTATTTGTGTTGAAAAGATATTAGGAATTCATTAATTCAATCATTTAATTAATTTAGCCATGTAAGGAATAGGTTCAATTTGATTAATTGATTTAAACTATACAATTAATTGATTAAAATCAATTGCATAATTTGATTGATCCTTTTAGGCTTGTATTTAATTATTTGATTTCATGATTAATTAATCCCTTGATTTACATTTGATTTAATCCACTTTGTTTTGATAAATGTCCTTTTAATTGATTTTGATCCATTTTGATCATTTTGATGAGATTTTGCTGAGAATTGCAGATTTTGATGATATTAAGACACCTGGTCAATTTTGGGTGTCTACACTGGGTCGTTGTTGTTTCCTATGTTGGATCTTTAGGGTCTGAGTGCCAACCTCTTTGGTGTACTCTTGTATATATTTGGTTTTCTATTCTTAGATTAAGGTGTCAGTTTTGGGGGATGGAAGATAGCATTAGGAGATTCATATCATAGGTCTGGGACCTAGCATATATGAAGATTACTCGGTAAACATCTGAATGTATATGGCCAAAATTGGGAAGGCCTAACAGCCCGGCATGTAATAAGTTTGATGAAATAATAAAAATTTATGTTGTTCCTTCTCTCACTTGTATTTTTTCTTCTGAGTTGTTCTATAAAGAGGTTTGGATAGCTAGGAGTGCCTTTGGCCATGTTCTCCCAACCCTCATTGTGTTAAGTGGTATCATAGCGAAGGTGAGATCTAGGTTCCTTCTTGTAAACCCTAACCCAAATTGGTTGATATTGTTATGAGGTAGCAAATTGTGGTCTGACCTACAATTGTAGAGGGTTTCAAGATGGTTCATGGGAGAGGAAATATAGATCTAGGTCTAGCTGATATGATTAGACAGATTGTTGCAAGATTGGAAGTTGTTGACACAACCAAGGGAAGAGGAAGACATCTTGAGGATGTTAGTGATAATGAATTTGAAGAGGTGTAAGGAGAAGTGGCACCTGCACCTATGATGAATCAGGAAGAAGAGAGATTCATGCGAGCTTTGACAAGTTTGAAGTCCACACCTCAGTTTAATCCTCTTGAGTAGAGTGGAAAGATGGATTTTGATAAATTAATAGACTGGATAACTGAGATGGAAAAATACTTTGAGTATGAAAATATATCAGAGGAGAAGAGAGTAAATATTGCAAGAAAAAGGTTGAAAGTTCATGTATCCTTGTGGTGGGAGCATCTACAATTGGATCAAAAGAAGAAAGGAAAAGACAAGATCAAGGTATGGGATAAGATGATAAAGAAATTGAAAGGAAATTTCTTACCTTGTGATTACCAAATTAACCCAGTTAGGAGAATGCAAAGTTTTAAGCAAAAATATATCTCGGTGAAAGATTACACTAAAGAATTTTACAAATTGGACATCAGATCTAGACATGTTGAAGATGAGGTGGAAAGAATAGAAAGATATCTGAATGGATTAAGAATTTCTATACAAGATGAGATCAGCTTGGTAAAGATGGAGAACATTGAAGATTCATATCAGTTTTCCCTAAAAGCTGAGGAGAAATTGAACAAAAGATATGAACAAAGGAAAAGAGGAAGAGGTGGTAGATTCCCTAGAGGAAGATCCATATCTCATGGAGAAAATAGTAGATCTAAACCAGACAAGACAATTCCAACCACATATCAATACAAAGGAAAGGCTGAATGGAAAGGTGTAAGTTCATATCAAGGAAGAGGAAACTATTCCTGAGGTAGTTATAACAAAATAGGGTTCCAGGAACTTGTTACAATTGTGGTGAAGAAGGAGATAGGTATTTTGAGTGTACAGATGCAAGCAAGAAAGTCAGTGGTAGAAGAAATGATTTGGTGCAAAAAGAGTAACTGAATGAACCTAAGAAGGAAGGAAATATAATGATCATAAGGATACTTTGGAGTGAGAAAGATAAGCAAGATCTTGTAAGAAATTTTTTGTTCAAGACCAGATGTAGAGTTGTAGACAAAGTTTGGAAATTAATTGTTGATAGTGGAAGCTTGAGGAATCTGGCATCTAAGGATATGGTCACAAAATTGCAGTTGGAAATAATGAAGCACCCAAAGCCCTATTAGATTTCAAGGATCAAGGATGAGCATACATTAACGGTGAGTGAACAATGTTTTTTGAATCTGAAAATTAAGAAGTATTATGATAAGGTGTTGTATGATATTATGTCAATGGATTGTTGTCATATTTTGTTGGGTAGACCTTGGCAATATGATAGACATTCTATACATGATGGAAGAATGAATAGATATACTATTTGGGTTGATGGTAAGAAGAAAATATTGTTACCTTTGATTGAAGAATCTATTGATGAGATATGTACATCTGTGAAATTTTGTTTGATGGAAGGTACATAGTTTGTTAAGGATTTGTTAAATGATATTTGTTATGCTTTGATTCCTAAAAAACTGAGTAAGAATACAGAAGATGAAGTTCCTACAGAGGTTAGGAAATTACCTACCGAATACAAGGATATAATTTCAGATAATGTACCTGATGGTTTGCCACCGATGAAAGATATTAGTCACTATATGGATTTGATTCCTAGAGAAATTTTTCCAAATAAGGCACCACACTAATTGACACTGACTGACAATGAGGAACTCGACTGAAAAATTCATGAGTGGTTAAACAAGGGTTTGATCAAATAAAATTTGAGTCCATGTGCAATACCAGCAGTGTTAGCACCTAAGAATAATGGAGAATGGCAAATGTGCACTGATTCAAGAGAAATCAACAAGATAACAGTTAAGTATAGGTTTCCTATACCGAGGATGGATGATATAATGGATTGTTTGAGTGGAGAAAAATATTTCACCGAATTGATTTGAAGAGTGGATATCATCATATCATAATCAGAGAAGGTGATAAATCGAAGACTGCTTTCAAGATGAAAGAATGTTTGTATGAGTGGTTGGTTATGCCTTTTGGTTTAACTAATGCATCGAGTACATTTATAAGGTTGATGAATGAATTTTTGAAGAAATTCTTGAATAAATGTGTGATTATATACTTGGATGATATTTTGATATTCAGTAAGAATAAAGAAGAGCATTTGATGCATATAAGACAAGTGTTGTAGAGATTGAAAGAGGAAAAGTTGATGATAAATTTGAAAAAGTGTTCCTTCATGAAAGAATAACTTGTGTATTTAGCTTTTGTGATTTCAGTTGATGGTTTGAAGATGGATCCTGAGAGAGTTGAAGCTATACTTAGTTGGCCTACACCTGAGAATGTCAGTGAGGTAAGATCATTTCATGGATTGGCAAGTTTTTAGATAAAGTTCATCAAACATTTTAGTTCTATTTGTAATGCTATGGCTGAGACAATGATACAAGATAAAAGAGAATTCAAATGGACACATGGAGCTGATAAGAGTTTTGAGACTTTTAAACAAAAGGTTTTTGAATTACCTATGTTAGCCTTAACTGATTTCAATAAGGTATTTCAAGTTGAATGTGATGCAAGTGGAAGTGCAATAGGAGTTGTGTTGACTCAAGAAGGTAAACCTGTTGCTTTCTTTAGTGAAAATTTGAATGATGCTAAGAGGAAATATTTTGTCTATGATCAATAATTATATGCTATTGTTCAAGCTATGAAGAAATGGAGACACTATTTGATGCCAAGTGAATTTGTGGTGTATATTGATCATAAGGATTTATAATATTTGGGTTGTCAGAATAAGTTTAATCAGAGACATATGAAATGGGTAGAGTAACATTTGTGATAAAGCATAAGAGTGTAATTTCTAACTGATTTGTTGATGTATTAAGTAGAAGAAGATCTTTATTGACTGAAATGAGAATTGAGGTTCTTGGTTTTGATGACATGAAGAATTTGTATGAAAATGACCCTGATTTTTCTAAGCCATGGAGAGTGTGCAGAGCACCTATTCCAAATCAATCAAGTAAGTATGAAGACTATTTCATTCAATAATAAATGGTGTTCAAAGGTATTCAATTATGTATATCGAGAGGATCAATGAGAACTAATTTGATCAAGGAAAAACATAGTAGTGGATTGGCTGGACATTTTTGTATTAATAAGACATTGAGTTTGCTTAAGGAAAGGTATTTTTGGCCTCAGCTGTATAAATATGTTCATAAATTTGTGAAAATTTGTGGAGTTTTTCAAGTTGCAAAATTAGTAAGTCAAAATATTGGTTTGTATACACTGAAATCTGTTCCTGAGAAACCTTGGAGTGATATTAGCATGGATTTTGTTCTTGGCTTACCGAGGACAACAAGAGGTAATGATTCCATATTTGTTGTTGTGGATAGATTTTCTAAAATGACACATTTCATACCATGTAAGACAACATCAGATGTAATACGTATGGTAGATATTTTCTTTAAGGAGATTGTTAGAATGCATGGATTACCAAAGAGTATCAATCTCTGACCAAGATAGTAAGTTTTTTAGTTATTTTTGGAAAATACTTTGGAAGAATCTAGACACCAAGTTGAAATATAGTTCTACATTTCATCCATAGACTGGTGGACAAACAGAGGTTGTAAACCAAAGTTTGGGTAACTTGTTGAGATGCTTAGTTGGAGACACATCGACTAATTGGGATTTAATGTTGGCACAAGAAGAGTTTGCATATAAAAATTTAGTGAATAGAAGTACTGGAAAAACACCTTTTGAGATTGTTCTAGGAACACAACCAAGAGGTATATCAGACTTGAGAGATATTGTTGGAGAAGAGAAAAGAAGTGATGAAGGAGAGAAATTTGTTGAGTTTATGAATACATTGCATAAAAATGTAAAACATAACTTCGAGAAAAGTAATCAAAAATACAAGGATAATGCAGATAGATCAAGAAGACATAAGACTTTTGAATTTGATGATGTAGCTATGGTTCATTTGAAGAACGGCAAATTTCCTGTTGGAACATATGATAAGTTCAAAATGAAGAAATTTGGTCCTTGCAAGATATTGAGAAGATTTGACAGTGGAAATGCATATGAAGTAGAATTATCTGATGACATGGATATATCACCTATATTCTATATTTCAGATTTGTATGATTATCATGAACCTGGTGAAGAAGTGATAGTACCAAGTGATTATCCTAAGAAGCAGATGGAAGAAGTTGAGCAGATTTTGAAACACAGAGTTGGCAGAAGTACAAGAGGAAAGAATTACATGGATTATCTGATCAAATGGAAAAATAGACTAATTAAGGACTCATCTTGGATTTCTCAATCTGAATTGGATTCAATTAAGGTTGGACCTGACACATGATTCAGAGAATCATTTTTTTAACCTCAGGTGTCTGATGTAGGTGCATCTTGGGTTCTTTGGAAATCCTGATCAGCTTGCAAAAATATGTTTTCTTTGGCTTGGTAGCTTGTTGGGGGTTGCTCGGTAAAGTGCTCGGTAACTAATTTTGTTCACTCGGTTGAAGAATTTTTATTTTTTGCTCGGGCTTGATTACTTGGTTCTGTCTTTCTTTACCGCAGGTCTCGATAGTGTTTGGCTACTTGGTGGGTTTTCACCGACTGGTCTTTGTGGTCAGTTGGATTTCTTACTAAGTTGTGTTCTTGAAGTTGGATCTTCTAGGTGACTTATGCATTTAATTTCTCTAGCATAATTAATGTTGGGATCTCTCATTGGGATATGTGTGGACCTAAATCTAGGTCATTTTTGTTTCCTATGTTGGATCTTTAGGATCTTAGTATCGACCTCTTTGGTGGACTCTTGTATATATTTATGAATCATAACAGGTTGAATGTTTGAAGATATTAAGTTGATGATCACCAAGCTACAGAAAGTTAAATGCAAGACATTAAATCAGTTAATGTATTGTATTATCATTGATGTCAACTTGATATAATCTGATTAGTTATATACAAAGTGTCAAAGACTTCAAAGAACCAGAGAGATAAAGGTTATCCTATCAATAATGCATAAAATTTTAGTATGCACTAAGTGACTACAACACCGACAGTCAGTGCACCCCAATAGACAGAGAACCCTGAGAGAAAAGTCACAGTGATGCCCGAGAAAGAAACCCGAGAAAGCATTACCGATGAGCAGAATCACAAGCATTATCGACAAGCAAAATCACAGTGTTACCCGACAAACAGACAACCCTGACAAAGATTCCCTAAGAGAACTAAAGTGTTGACTGAAGCTAACAAAGAGTTAAACACCGAAAAGAACTAAAGTTTAGAAATGACAAAAGACCTAGCTCACAAGATCTAAAGAAGGAGTTAATAGGTTGTTAATATTGTTTTCATTGACCAGTTAAAGCCAGAGATAAGTAAGATATTTAAATATATTTTATTCCAGTTGTCAAAGAAGATATCTATGAGATAAAACTGAAGTAAAGCTTTAAAGCAAGATTGGATAGAATTGCGGATCACACCAAGAACAAGAAAGTCAAGAACTGAGAAACAGTGAGATCATGTCTATAAAGAGACAAGCTAATTCATTGTGAATTAGGGGTGAATAGAGAGAGAAGATGTTGAAGATAAATTGATGAAGAAAGACATCAGTCAGTCCTGATCAATCAAGCTGAAGAACAGAGCTAATTTTGCAGACACCGAACAACAGAGAAGCACAGCATCACCGAGAAGAAATAAGTGGAGCAAAGGTATTGAAAAGATACATTGATCAGAAAGGTATTATGAGCTTACAAAATATCTGAAAATCTACAAAGTATAATTGTATATGTGAACAAATCATTTACTATTTCAATTTAACCATTGGATTAGAAAGTCTCTTCACCAACTAGGACTTAAAAATCCTTTATATATTGAGATACATCCTAAGGAGTATCAAAAGGTTTTTTCATGGAGATAGCATAGAGATTCCAGATACCAAGTGACAAACTGCATAGGGTTTGGTCATAAAGGTAGCATAGAGATGCCAGATATCAAGTGACAAACTATTCTATTTAAATCCTCTAACAAGGTCATGCCTAACAGTTTGTTTGTAACCTTTGACAAGGTTGGCTCTTCACCAAGCTCACTTTAGAAGACTGAAAAGTTTGGGTTACCGATCCCAAGTGGTTTTTCCCTTAACAAGGTTTCCACGTTAAAAATCCATGTGTCAATGTGTTTATGGGTCATTACTTTAGTGTTTTGCATTACACATAACTAATCTAGATTGAATGGTATACACTAAATTATTTACTACATTTCGATAAATGAAAGACTGCTAATCAGTAAACAATAAGAATAAGGTTTAACAGTGAACTCCGGGAAGTAGTTATTTGATAAGATTATTTTAAGGCATTCATCTTGTAGGACTGAAGATATCTAAAGGCTTATAATTTTGGTAATAAGTTTTTGGGTTAATTTATTGGAATCTTTTTTAGGCCACTGATTCACTCCCCCTCTCAGTTATTCTAATAATTGGTATCAGAGCTTGTGTTCTTAGAAGGAAGGTTTTGAGACCTAATAAAAAGATCACAAAATGAGATGTTCCCAAGTCAAACAAGGACAACTTTTCATCATGGAAAAGTAGGACAAGACTCCACCTATCAGATATTGGAAATGATGTTACTCAATACTTGGATACTGAATATGTGTTTCCTATAGGACCTCACACACTTGAGAAATTAAGAGAAAAGCATGAGCATAATTCTATGATGATAGAACTTGCTTCCTTGCTCTCTGATGCTGAATTTGAAGATGTCAAAACTTGCACCTTTGCAAAGCAAAAGTGGGACAAATTGAAGCTAGTACATGGAGGAGATGCTAATGTACTAAGAGATAAGGCATAAATCCTAAGAGGTAAATTTGATGACCTAAGAATGAAAGAAGGAGAAAATATCACTCAGTATAGCTACAGAATAAAAGAAGTAGTCAATGTTATCTGAGGAGTTGGATACATACTTGAAGAAGAGACAGTGGTAAGTAAAATCCTAAGAACATTACTATCTATATATGCTATTAAAGTATTTGCTATAAAAGAAATGAGAGCAGTAGAAAACAATAATGTCACTCTAGATAGTTTGGTTGGTAGATTGATTTCATTTGAGATGAATAACTTTGATAACAGTGTCTTACCATCTATTGAGTTTGCATACAAATATTCTTTGAAAATAAGAAAGTCAAGTCATAAACACACTATGAGAAATAATAGTGATAGTGATAGTGATGACCAAGATCTTGATGATATTGAAGCACTAATGGCTAGAAGATTGCAGAGAGGAAAAGGTAGATACAAAGGTAAATTACCACTTGTATGTTTTAATTGTAAATAGATTGGACACTTTGCTACTAGATTCCCTAACAAAAGAAAAGATGACAGAAGTAATGACAGATCATATGAAAAGAAGTTTGATAGAAGTGATAACAGATATTACCAAAGCAACCAACAATCTGACAGAAGAGATATCCAAAACTACAAGGACAAAGGGAAGAAAGCTTGTTACCTAGCTGAGAACAGAGATGGAGATACTAACACCGAATCTGATGAAGACATTGAGATTGTATTTGTGGCCATGAAGGATGATTCAGACAAAGAAGAAAGGTATGTAGATACTGCACTCATATCTAAGGTTAGTAAGAATGATGTCTAGATTATAGATAGTGGCTACACTCACCACATTACCGGTGATAAACAAAAGTTTGAAATTTTTTAGTATTATAATGGTGGATCAGTAAGAATGGGTAATGACACACCTTGTCCAGTTGAAGGTAAAGGAACTATAATGTTGAATAACCTGATCAAATGTGAAAATGAATACTGGGTAAAAGGACTTAACTATAACCTATTGAGTGTTTCACAGCTCAACAACATAGGTCACCGAGTGGAATTTGAGAACCAAAAGGAAAATATCTTTAATGAATTAGGAAGGTTGATCAGAACTGGTAAAGAGACAAAAGGTAACTTATTATATCTTGATGATATAAACCCTACTTGTTTAATGGCTAGAAACAAAGACATATGGTTGTGGCATAAGAGATTATATCATGTGAATTTTGACAACATGATTAAGATAAGCTATAAAAGGAAATTAAGAGGCTTACCGAGAATGTCAAAGCCTGAGCATATCATGTGTAAGAATTGTCAAAAAGGTAAGATGACAAAGTATAGTTTCAAGAGAAAAACCCATACATCTAATGCTATTCTACAATTAGTCCATACTGATCTATGTGGACCTATGAGAACAAAGATTTACTATGGTGATAGATATTTCATTCTCTTTATTGATGATTATTCTAGAATGAGGATAGTTATGTTCTTAAAAGAAAAATCATAAGCATTCAAGATGTTTAAATGGTATAAAGCTATGGTAGAAAAACAAAGTGGTATGGAATTGAAATACTTAAGATCAGATAGAGGAGAATTTGTTTTTGATGAATTCACCAACTTTTTCAATGAGCATGGAATTAAAAGACAGGTTTCTGCACCAAGAACACCACAACAAAATGGGATTGTTGAGAGAAGAAACTGATCCATTGTTGATTGTGCAAGAATACTGATGATTGAGAAAATCATCACTCAAACATTCTGGAGGGAAGCTGTCAGTACTGTTGTCTACACACTGAACATAGTACAATTGAAGAAAGACACCAAGAAGACACCCTATGAGCTATGGTACGATTACACACCCAATGTAAGTTACTTTAGAATTTTTGGTAGTCAATGTTACATTTTGAAAGATGATATAAATGGAAAGATTGACTCTAAAAGAGATGAATGTATCTTTATAGGCCATTCCAACAATAGAAAGGCTTATAAATTTCTTAACAAGTCCTCTAACAAAATCAATGAAAGTGCAAATATCATAATAGATGAATATGCAGAGAAAAATGATGAGGAAAGTATAAAAGAACCAGAAGACTACAACAGGTTTGTTTACACTGAGGAACCTAACCCTCTACCAAAGCAACAGTGTATCTCTCCCAAGCAACAGAACATTGCACCCGATCATCAGGCTGCAAATACCAAAAATCAAGAAAATACTCAAAATGATGTTATGAGCGATGGAGATCATAATGAAGGTAAAGATGATGATCAGAATGATGAGAAAAGAGTTGAACCAATACTTTCTAATTATTTCTGAAGACATCATCCACATAATCAGATCTTAGGAGACAAGAAGGCTAGAATGAGAACAAGAAGTAAGTCATTGAACACTAGATGTTAATTTGTGATTTTGAGCCTAAATTTGTTAATACTACACTTGAAAATGAAGAATGGGTCAGTGGTATGGATGAAGAAATAGAACAGATTGAGAAGAACAAAACATGGATGTTAGTACTGAGACCATATGACAATAATGTCATTGGTACCAAATGGATATTCAAAAACAAGTTGAATGAGAATGGAGAAGTCACAAGGAACAAAGCAAGATTATTATGCAAGGGGTATGCACAAGAAGAAGGTATTGATTATGGAGAAACCTTTGCACCCATTTCTAGACTAGAAGGAGTAATAATCTTACTTGATTATGTTTCATTCAAAGGATTCAAGGTATACCAGATGGATGTCAAATCCGCATTCCTAAATGCAATACTAGAAGAAGAGGTATACATTGAACAACCAGAAGGGTTTGTTGATCAAGACAGGAGAAAGATGGTATGTAGACTACACAAAGCCTTGTATGGATTGAAACAAGCACCTAGATCATGGTATGAAAGACTTCACTCCTATCTGATAAGCATTGGATTTGTAAGAACAAGTGAAAATAGCAATTTGTACCTAAAAGGAGATACTAATGATAACATTTTGATTGTTGAAATATTTTTTGATGATATTATATTTGGGGCTAACGATATGTGATGTAAATCCTTTGCTAATGAAATGAGAAAAGAGTTTGAGATGTCAATGTTTGGGGAGATCAAATTATTTCTTGGTCTATAGATTCTTCAACAAGATGCATGCATATATATCACACAATCTAAATACATCAAGGAAGTGTTGAAGATATTCAAGATGGAAGATTCCAAACCAGTTGGAACACCTATGGCAACAGGATGTAAGCTGACAAAAGAAGATAAATCAAATGAGGTAAATCTGACCTTCTATAGATCAATGATTGACAAACTAATGTATATTGTTCATACTAGAATAGATATAGCACATGCAATTGGAATAGTTGCAAGATTCTCTGTTAATCCCAAAGAATCACACATGACTGTTGTCAAGAGAAATCTGAGATATCTAAAGAACACCAAGGACTATGTCTTATGGTATAAAAGAGAAGCCAAATTTGAGGTACAAGTCTATATAGATGTTGATTGTTCTAGAAACTTAGATGATAGAAAGAGCACAACTGGAGGAGCATTCTTCATGGGTGACAGACTTTTCAGATGGATCAGTAAGAAAAAAGGATGCATCTTACAATCTACTATAGAAGAAGAATATGTGGTTGTTGCTGCAAACTTCTCTAACATTGCCTAGATCAAACAATTACTAGATGGTATGAATATGAAAATTCTTGAACCAGTGATTATCTATTATGATAATACCAGTGCAATAAAAATTTCTAATAATCAAATCATGCATGCTAAGACTAATCATATTGATATCAAGTATTGTTACTTAAGAGAACAAGTGCAAGAAAAAGAGGTGATACTAGAATATGTTCAATCAAAAGAAAAATTAGCTGATATATTCACAAAGCCATTTCCTAAAGATACATTTGAGTACCTAAGAAAGAGACTAGGGGTCTGACCCTTGTCTATAGGTTATTAAGTTGACTAGGAGGCTGCATCAGCCTACACACAATCAGAAGATCATTCATGTTGATGCAAACAAAGAGATGGACTACAAAGATACATCAGTACATAGGAAGGTACATATCTACACCGAACACCAAAGTCATTGTATTGCTGATGGATAGGGAAATTCAAGGAGTATATTATAAAAAGGTGAAAGGATATAACTTTGGCGTGATCAAAGTTTACTTTGGAATTATTTTCAAAGGGAGAGAGTATCCTAATAATATCCAAAGGGAGAGATTACATATGAATTATCCATCGTGACTATCAAGATGGGAGAAAATATCCTGAGAAGATCTAGAGAAGAGAGATTATATATACATATGAAATATCCATCAAAGGGAGAGAAGATATCCTAAGGGAGAGATGTAACCTATAAGGGAGAGAATATCAAGAGGGAGAGATGAATTAAGGAAGAAATGACTTGAGGGAGAGTGTTATGCCCTGCATACCCGTCCCTACATTTTGCGGGCAAAATGTTAGGTCCCCCTTTTTGTTTTTGCCCTATTTATTTTCTTGTTGTTTGCCTCTAGCCTTTGCCTCTGCAGGGTCAGTATTTTATTTTTCTTCTTGGTTTCTCTTCCTCCAGGACCCGATCCCAGAGTGTTTTTTCCTTCTTTGTTCCAGCCAGATTCTGGACTCGGGGAATCTCTATCACCATTTCCTCTTTTGTTAGAGGGTGCGGTTGCATGGGATCCCCGGGCCCAGGGTCTGGAGGTTTTTCCTTTTCTCAGGATCTGTGGGAGGAAAGAGGGATGTTTTTATCCAAAGGGTATAAATAGGGTTTCACCAGTCATTGTTACATGTACCATGAACAAATTACCCCCAGAGTGATTCAAGGCAATTTAGCAACGACTAAGAGCAATTTGTTCTCAGAGCTTAAACAGTGCTTAATGGTGGTTGGAAGTTGTGCGTTCATGGTCATTTGAAGATGATCAGCTATAGAGCACCTCTCATTCTTGTTCTACCGCATTCCTCATTCTCAAGGTAGGTCTTTTTGGTTCTCCCTTGTTGCTTTTTGTTTTCATTTTTGGTTTTTCTTCGCTTTTCTTTCTATCTCTTTTTTTTTTCCATTCAGGGTTGTCGCCTCCCATTCATGGGATGGATCTACTAGAGGGTCCTCCACCCTCCATGCAGTTGTAAACTAGTGTGATTCTTGTACATTCTATAATTTTTTGTAAATTGCTGCTAGTTTAGCTGTAAATTAGTTTGTTTCTGGGTCTGTTTGTAAAGCGTCCCTCGGCCCTCTGTGTATAAGTGTCTTAGTCTATTTTTCATGTATATTTTGTAGAGTTCTGTATATTCCCTCTCATCTAGTGGCGAGCTCACCATGCCCTTTTTTATTTATCCAAATTTTCAAGCTCGCCCTTCTAGTGTCTACAAAATCAAACTTGGCACCTTGCCGGGTTGAGTTTGCAAGTTTTCTCTCTCCTCTGTCATTTCCATCTTAATGGCAAGTTTAATTCTCCCACACACGAGCATTCAAAACCATCCCAAGTGGCATTCATTACCTCACATGTTTGGACAGCTGTCACCTTTTTTACCATTACTCCCTTTATTGCATGACCACGTGACACCCCCATGTCAGCCTAGTACGTCTAAATTATTGGTCATGTCAATAATGGTCAGTTTTCTAGACTCTAGGTCTTAGGTTCTCCTTTGGCCTTCATTTCATTCATTGCATGATCCAAAATCCCTAGAACCCCCGAGCATAGATCAAATTCCCAATTAATTCATTTCGTTTAATATATTTTTTTTGGGGGTTTGATGCAAACTAACATCTTTTCAGGACAGATGCGAGGTGGTGATGAAATCTTTGGAATCTGAAATTCTATTATGTTTTATATATACTGATGGTCATCTGGTCTTGCAGGTTGTCAAAATTCACTTATCAATCATGTTTGAAGCATCAGCATCTTCTCCACCCGAGAGCCCATAACTCCCTACTACTTCGACAAGGTCATCCGTCAGGACAAAGGCCAAGAAATCCTTAGAGAAGATCCCTCTAACAATGAAATACCTAAAGGGAGAAGCTATTCTAGGATCCAAGGTTGATTCCAAGTTGCATTTGATCACTGACACAAGTGTCAGAGCATGGGCCAAAATGCAGGCCCTGGAAAAAATAATGTTTATTCAGCGCAAGGCCAGAGATATGATGGTACTTAATGTGGCCACCTCCAAAATCCTCAAGGTCGCCTACTTCCCCTGCTTAGTTCAGGCTCCTAAGCTTATCCTCACATTGGCATAACACTACAACACAGCTGTCTGGGCCATCATGCTTGCCACTCCTCTTCCTTTGGGCTACCCAATGCCCATGGTGTCTCTGGATGCCGCAACATTTTATCTGGGGTTGGGGATCTCCCAATTCGCCAATGCTGTAGTTATCACCCAGTCCCTAGCATTAAATGAATTTGAGAAGCTCCCTCACATTGCCTGGCAATACCTCAACTCCAACTGGCTTAAGACCCCAAGAAAATACTACAAAAAGATGAAGTTGGAGATCCCCTGAACAGAGTTCAAAGAAAGCATACAAATGGGGGTCATCGCTTTGTGCAGGATCTTTGGAGAGCCCCATTCCCAGGAATTCTCAGCATGGATATATTACTTCTTGTTCGGCATTGCCTCCGCCGGGAAAAATTTTGATTGGGCAACTATCATCGCCAATCATGTGGACGCCCAGCTTGTCAGGGTCACCCAGTCCTCCAAATTCTACATGACTTCATATGTCTTATGGGCACTAGTACAATAATGCCCCATAACTGGGGGATTACTCACTATTGGCATGCTCGGGACTGGCAAGGCCAGAATGCTCTGTGGGACTATTTCCCACAAATATAGTGGGAGGCCAATTTCCTTAGTTTTTTCAAAGTAAATGATGCCTTAATTTACTACAACATTCTTACACCCACTCGAGAGGTTAGATACCAGCTTCAAAAGAGGCAATGACTCTGGTCAGCACTTATGGCCATTACTACATCCAGTTTAAACAACATTCCTACATTTGGGTGACCAATTTCTCTGGGAAACCCTACCTATTTCCTAAACATTGTGGGGATGGGATCATTATTTTGGAATATTGCAGACAGATCCTAGAGCTCCATCCATTCTTTGCATTGAAGAAGGTCACCAATATTTTGTTCCCAATCACCTACAGGAACTATACTTGTAGTTGTGATAGCTAAATGTGGGCCTCTAATTTATCCATACACTTCAACATGGTCATTGCTCTCCAATCACATACAAAAATTAATATAGATTAATTCTCCCTGCATGTGTGAATGAATCGACCTGTTGCCTCCTAGTAGGAAGGAGTATGAGCTTGCTCTCAGATCATTGCAAGCTCAATGACTATACACTAACCTAAAGAAAGGATTTAAAATCTATATGTTGAAATTAAACTGTTGATTAATCTAAATGCAAATGCAAATACAGATTGCTATTAATCCAAGCTAGTTAGGATTCAGTTTTAGAGCACCAAATTCAAAGTATGAGATATTCAGTTTTAAACCCAAAATAAAGTGTGATCTAAATTAGATTGATTTGCTTGAAAGTAATAAACAAAAAATGTTAAATAAAAGCTAAAACATGCAAGAAAGCTAAGATAAAATATAGTATAATAACTGTAGATAAAAGATTAGGATCTTTTGTGAAGGAAAAGAGTTTCTCTTTTATAGAAATCTCTCTTGAATCGACAGCTAAGATCGAACAAAAAGAGTGGCTTAGATTCTATTGAAGAAGCACAATCCATGTGCAAGTGATTTGATTGGTCGAGAGAGTCAATTGACTGAACCGACTGATTAGTTATTTTGGAAACTTCCAAAATCAGTTCACAGTTAACTGAAATGTTTCCAAAATGATAATCAGTGGAGAATCAGTTAACTAAGTGGAACTAGATTGTTTCCATTTTGATAATCAGTGGAGAATCAATTAATTGAGTGGAACTGGATTGTTTCCATTTTGATAATCAGTCAACTGAATTTGATGATGTCATATGCATTTTTAATAAATTAATTGATTTTGAATGCACATTTATGTTTTTATAATTAATTTAATTCCTTTTTTATTTAATTGACAATTTTGTATTTTTTTTTAATTAATATGTCATAATATCAATTAAATAATTAACATAAGATATATTTGCCAATGTAATGTGATTTTAGGAATTAATTAATTAATCGAGTACGATGATCGATTAGGACCTAAGGTTTAGGTCAGATCAGTTTGAATTTGATAAATTGCCTATTTAATTTAGGACTTAGGTTTAATCAAGATTAGGGTTTCTTGATTAATTGTTGAGATTGGGGGTCTAGGGTTTAGGTTACCATTTTTAGGTGATTACAGTAGCCTTGCAGAAACAAAAGAGGCCAACAGCAAGCTAAAGTGTCTGGGGCTGGCAGAGTTCTACTTGGACAGGAAAAATTTTGATCTGCTAGATAAGATAGTGTCGGCACTACCCCGGGCATCGGACCCCCACAAGCCTCACATTGAAGATTTTTGGGAAAACTATCGAGATGATTTTGAAGTCTGGAATCAACATTTCATCCAAATGACACAAGTTATGATGAAGCGTCTTAAGCTTCAGACCTTTCCTAAGGACTTTTCAAATACTGGGTCTACAGAGAATCTGCAGTACAAGGCTCAGGGAGTAGAAAAAATGGCTCTCCCTCCGGTGGACTAGGACACCCCAGGAGGCCCAGCAATCGAGTACATCACCCACGATGTGATTGAACATAGTCATGCATATTTTTAGAAGGTATGTCCAAAGAGTACTCGCAGGGTTGGCCCATTTTTGCAGGGTTCCACTTCTGGGACCGGAACCTCCGCGCAAGGTGAGGATAGGGGAAAAAGAAAGGTTGGGACCTCACCCCAGATTCCATCCATAGTTCCCATTGTAGAACAATTGCACCTTTAGTTGGCAGCATCCCACCAGATGAAGGAAGCCATAAGCACCCGGCTAGGCATCCCAGTTACTATGGTAGAACTTGCCCTCCCTTTTGGCTCCCCCTCACTTGCAGAACTTATGGTCCGAGTAATAGGGACAGGAGGGGAAGATGAACATGCAGCTATTTTGGATGTCGGGCCTCCATTGGTAACAAGGAGGAAGAAGAAAAATACAAATCTTCCTTAGCCAAGGGCAGATGCAGACCTCAGGATGCCCAACATCCCTCAGGTGGACATCATCCTGGACTCCTCTGAACTAGAAAATCCACCAGAGAATCCCCTGAAGACCTCCCCTCTGCATGATGATTTTGATGACATCTTTGGGATGGACAAGCTTGTAAATATATAAGGGAATATAGGGAAAGCGGTAGAGGAGATCACCACCCAAGAAGAAGAAAGAATCCCCACAAAAGGGGAAATACCAGAGAAAGAAGTTTCCATAGAACAGGAAGTCCAGGCGGAAAGAGAAAAAGAGCCAAAATAGGTGGACATCCCAGATGTTCATGAAATCCCAATCCCAGAGACCGAAACTGGAGAAAGGAGGCAAGTGAAAGATGAGCAATTAGTGTCGGTTGAGGGAAACGGACCTACGGGAACAACTGTAACCTCAGCTGCCACGCTCCAGACACCTCCACCCACCTAGGGTAGTGTGAAATTCAGTAAGGTGATCCCAGTAGTACTACAGATAGATCCAATCTGGACACCTTCGCCACCTCCGAAGGATAAGCTAATGAAGGAAGAATATGTCCTGGAAAATGATGTTAGAGAAGAAGAGTAGCAGCAGCAACAGAAGGAGGGGGAGAACCCTATAGATATAAATGTTGATTTAGCAGATGGTGCTAAGGACAGGGATACCGAGGTAGAGGATATTGATGCCATGAAGGTGGACAATGCAAGTGGTCTCGAGAACATGGAGAAAGAGTCCAAAGAGACTCTAAACATTAGGGGTGAGAAACAAAACCTCAGAGGAGACTCAAATAATTAAGCCCTAGCAGCAAGGTTGCCCCCACCATCACAATGGTTGATGGAATAAAAGAAGAGAAAGGCTCCGGTGGCGGTAAAAGCCCATCTCTCCCTGGCTAATATGATGGCATAGAGTCAAAGCCTCCCCAAGGAGAAGAAGGCTTGGACCCTCCACTCTATTCGGACTGGTCTGGGTAGATATACAGTCACAGTCATTGTGACACCTCCCCCAGACAAAGAGGAAGCAGAGGTAAGTGTTGTAGAATACATAGTTATAGAAGTACCTCTAGGGAAGAGGGATGAGCAGGGTGAACTAGACCTGTTGAAAGAGGCCAGTCAGGCAATTGAGGCCTGCTATGACAAATAAGCCCAAAGACTAAAAGAAGAGAAGGAGAAGAATGTAAATCTCATCGGGCTTTTGATAGAGCTAGCATAGCCATTGGATGACATTCATCCAGAAGCTTCTACATCTGAAGTATCACTTCCACAGGGTGATGTTGATGCGCTAAGGAACATGAAAAAGAAAGTGTAGACATTTGACAACTGGGTGGCCGAACAAGTAGGAAATGTTCAGCATTTCCTAGTGGAAACTCTCCTGAACTTACATACGACTGGCAAAATTCTACACCATGCCAAAAATACCATTTCTATATGGGAGGGAGAAACTAAGAAATATGAGGAATGGATGAGAGATCTAGGGGAGCTCATGAACCTCAAAGAAGAACCTGTCATAGAGATGGAAATTTTGGGGGAGGAGTCCTTTAGTTTCATCTAGGTCTAGCACTCTAGGCTTGATCTCAAATTGGATATTAGCAAGCAACATGTAGGGGCCCAGAGGGAAAAAGTCCCCAGAGTAGAATATTCTTTAAATGTATACAAGGCATTTGTTACAATGGTTTTGGGATTCAATCCCTTCAGCACAAATATAGTGTACTCTGGTGGATCATGTAGTTGGGAAGTTTAACAAATTAATGTAGTCATGGTGCCAATCCCCGTAGGATTTTGACAGAGAAAGAATGTCACATTTATCCCGCATGATGCTCTGGGCCCATGATGCAATGAAGATGGCTACATAATTCAAAAGGAACGCCTTAGATTTGGGTGAACAGGTGGAGGCAGCCAAGTACCGCCAGGCGTGCATCAAGGGCATCAATGAAGAGTGAATTCCCTAGCTTTTGGAGGCTTTCAAAACATACAAGGCACAATAAAGTTCTTCGAACTCTGGATATTTTCACTAGCATGGTGCAATTTTGTAAATTCTTTATTTTTTGAGCATAAGCTCCTGGACTCCAAAATTCTGGATCCTAAGTTTTGTATTCTTTCGCAATGACCCGTGTCTTGGTTCCTCGGAGCCGATCGGTCATTGTCAAGCAGTTAATAAGGGGGTCAACAGGTAGGTGATCCCGGTAAGGCATGTCAAATAGAGGGATGGCTCTAATAGGTGGTTTTCCCAAGGCATCACTCTAGCATTAACTACCTTGTGCATCGAAGATAGTGAGCCACATTTTTCATTAATGAGGCATGTTGCCTCAAACTCTGGGAAGATCAGATATCTTCTATTTTTACCCTGGCACTCTTCTCTATGCTGATTCTTCCAACTTCCTTTCTTGTATTCTTCCTCTGTCTTGTCATACCTATGCTATTTTCAAGGTAATTGTAAGGGGTGCAGGTAGTATCGGCCACCAGATAATGTATTTTATACGTTGAGTGTACAGTTAGATTAGGTTAGTTTTAGGGAAAACTATGTGTATAAATAAGAAATCCAACCTCATAACAAGGGTTGAAAAAATTGATGATTTTGCAGTCCAATACTATCAGCATTTCATTCTCAGTTGTTTTCAGGAGCTCAATGCTCATTATTTCTTAGTAGTTAGATGCTCCCTTGGAGCCATGGATGTACACACTAGTGATGCTGGAACACTCTGTTAATGAAGAAGGAAGAACAGTTTATGGCAATGATGTTGTTGATGTTCTAATCTCCAAGTTAGCGATATTTTTTTGTGTTGTATGTTTCTAATGTCCTTTTCTCTAATGTTTAGTTTAGATTAATGATCTCATTTCCCCTTACTATTGAATATGTATGAATCGTAGGTTCGTATGTATTCATTATTTAGTGTAGTTTATTGGAGCATAGTTTATCTTTGGAATATGTTGCACAACTATAAGTAGAAGTGATAAACTCTAACTCTAGCCTATCTTTTTCTATTTATTTAGTAAACTTAAAGTGCTTGCAGGAAACCCTGACCCATTACCAAAATCCTTGAAGAAGACGAGTAAAACCAGCTATCCCCCTGAACAAAACAGTCACTTGCCCAACTTTTCTCCCTGCACCGTTGAGACTCAACATTCCGGTGCTTGAAGGCCCAGAGAATTCATTCTCTAGAGAACCTTTACAGGTGAAGTTGGCCGGTACCTTGGTACCCGATGACAACTTATCTTTGTTGATCGGACCAGTCACAAAGTCTCATCAACAGAGAGAATATATCTCTATTGTTTTCAAAGGAAAAAGAGATGATCAAGGAGATGAACAGTCAAAGGGAGAGACAATATCAAAGACAGAATCAAAAGTTGCTACATCTATCCAGTGAAGGGATAGAAGATTGAAGAGAGCACTCTGCAAGAAACAAATCTAAGCTATATGAGCTTACTGAGAGCCAGACATTTGTATTGGTTATAGAACAATGAAATTGGTAGATTGGTGAACTATAACTGATATATTTCATATTATATTAGTAATAATATAGTGTGATAATGTAGTGTGTTTTCATCAATGCCAAAGGGAGAGATTGATGAATCATAATTGATTGAATATTTGAAGATGTTAAGTTGGTGATCACCAAGCTATAGAAATTTAAATGCAAGACATTAAATTAGTTAATGTATTGTATTTTCATTGATGTCAACTTAATATAATATGATTGGGTATATACACAGTGTCAAAGACTTCAGAGAACCAAAGAGATAAAGATTATGCTATCATTAATGCATAAAAGTTTAGTATGCACTAAGTGACTACAACATTGACGGTCAGTGCACCTTGACAAACAGAGAACCCAGAGAGAAAAGCCATAGTGATACCCAAGTAAGAAACTCGAGAAAGCATTAGTGATGAGAAAAATCACAAGCATTACCAATGATCAGAATCACAATGTTACTCGATGGACAGACAACCCCAACAAAGATGCCCGAGGAGAACTGAAGTGTTGACCAAGTCTAACAAAGAGTTAAACACCGAAAAGAACTAAAGTTTAGAAATGACAAAAGACCTAGCTGGAAAGAGCTAAAGAAGGGGATAATTAGTTGTTAATATTGTTTTCATCGACAAGTTAAAGCTGGAGATAAGTGAGAGATTTAAAGCTATTTTATTCCAGTTGTCAAATAAGATATCTATGAGATAAAACTGAAGTAAATCTTTAAAGCAAGATTGGCTATAATTGTGGATCACACCAAGAATAAGAAAGTCAAGAACTGAGAAATGGTGAAATCATGTCTATAACGAGACAAGCTAATTCATTGTGAATTAGGGGTGAATAGAGAGAGAAGATGCTGAAGAGAAACTGATGAAGAAAGACTTCAATCAATCCTAATCAATCAAGATAAAGAATAGATCTAATTTTGCGGGCACCGAGCAACAGAGAAGCATAGCATCACCGAGAAGAAAGAAGTGGAGAAAAGGTATTGAAAAGATACATTGATCAGAAAGGTATTATGAGCTTATAATAGATCTGAAAATATGCAAAGTATAGTTGTATATGTGAACAGATCATTTACTATTTCAATTTAACCATTGGATCAGAAAGTCTCTTAACCGAGTAGGACTTAACAATCCTTTATATATTGAGATACATCCTAAGGAGTATCAAAAGGTTTGGTCACAAAGATAGCATAGAGATGTCAGTGACAAACTACATAGGGTTTGGTCATAAAAGGTAGCATAGAGACGCCAGATATCAAGTGACAAACTATTCTATTTAAATCCTCTAACAAGGTCAGACCTAACAGTGTGTTTCTAACCTTTAATAGGGTTGTCTCTTCATCGATCTCTCTTCAGAAGAGTGAAAAATTTTGGTTACCGTTCCCAAGTGGTTTTTCCCTTAACAGGGTTTCCACATTAAAAATTCATGTGTCAATGTGTTTATGAGTCATTAATTTAGTGTTTTGTATTTTACATAACTAATCTAGATTGATCAGTATACACTAAGTTATTTACTGCATTTTGGTAAATGAAAGACTGCTAATCGGTAAACAGTAAGAATAAGGTTTAATAGTGAACTCCGAGCAGTACTTATTTGATAAGATTATTTCAAGGCATTCATCTTGTAGGATTGAAGATAACTAGAGGCTTATAATTGTGGTAATAAGTTTTTGGGTTAATTTATTGGAATATTTTTGAGGCCACTGATTCACCCCNATTCCCCCCCCCCCCCCCCCCTCTCAATTATTTTAACATATATTTGGTTTTTTGTTCTTAGATTAAGGAGTCAGTTTTGGGGGATAGAAGATATCATTAGGAGATTTAGATTGCAGGTTTGTGATCTAGCATATATGAAGATTAATCTATAAACATATGAATGTATATGGCCAAAATCAGGAAAGGCTTACAACCCGGCATGTAATAAGTTTGATGAAATAATAAAAAAATGTGTTGTTCCTTCTCTCACTTGTTGTATTGTTGCTTCCAAGTTGTTCTGCAAGGAGGTTTGGATACTTGGGAGTGCCTTTGGACCTGTTCTCCCGACCCTCCTTGCATCACTACTGCAAGATTTGTGTTATGACATCTTTAGGTGGGAAATTTTATTCTTTCCTTTTTCCTTTTATTTTCAATACTTTCTTGGAAGCATGTGGGGTTTGCCATTACTTTTTAAGTAGATGCCAGGTTGTCTAGAGAGAAGGTGAGGATCCTATTCACTGGAGGGGTAGTGATTTTAAGTGAGAATGGAAACTTAGGAGTGCTAACATCTCCTACAGATTGTTGAGAACCCATTACTACACCTTTCCCTTTATCCATATTTTTTTATGTAGGTACCGAGGCATATTTCTCACTCTGGTATCCTTCCACTATTTTCCCAACCTCTATATCTCTTGGTTGTTTTAGAGTTTCATCATCAGTAGTGAGATCAATGTTAGGAAGGGATATTTCTCCACAAGTGGGAAGGTTTCTTGCAAGTTTCTCTGGAGGCTCTTGATCTCCTCCTCCACTTGGCACTCCGAATAAACCAATGATATGAATATTGGGAGTAGAGATTACCGGGGCAAACTGTGTTGTTGAATTTCATACCTTTGATGGGATGGTGGAAAGTGTTATATTCTGAGTTCCTCCCCTCACTCTATCCAGTCACCTTTGAATATTTTTTAGGACTTGAGCAGTTCTAATATCAGGGTCATCCAATTTAGAAACATCTTAGTTTATTGACTCTAGTGGAGTACCCTGCACTCTCTCATAATAACAAGGGTCCACAACATTTGATCCATCATTTTGATACCCTGTGTATGCACCCTAAAATGGTCACCTAGACTTTGGGCCCCATTTATTATTTTATCAATTTCCTGAATCAATGCTTTGGAACATTTTTAATTTAAATCAATTTCCTTGATCAAATTGTAATTTATTCAATTATTCAATTATTTCGATATTTCCTAAGGTTTGATCATTTTTATTTAATTAAAAGATTTAATTTTATTTTTTAATTAAATAAAATTCCTCTTATTTAATTAAAAGATTTAATCTCCCTTTTAATTAAATTCCTCTTATTTAATTAAATTCAAATTCCCCCATTTAATTAAATAAAATTCTTCTAATTTATTTAGTTGAAAGAAAACCCCTCTTTTAATTAAATAAATAAAAATCCCCACTTAAAGTTCCTCTTTGTTGAAAAAGGCAATAAATTAAATTAAATTAAATAAAAATCCCTTTTTCATCACATCTTCCTAAGTGGTGGGTTTTTGCCTCTTAATCTCAACCATTGATTATTTCTTTTTGCCTCTTAATCTCAATCGTTCACTTTTCTTTATAAGGAAACCTCTCCTTCTCATTTGATAATCAATTAATCAATCATCAATCATTCATATACATCTTTTTCATAGTATTGTTATGTTGTAGGTTTGGAGAGCAATTTTGGAAGAGGATTTGAGCACTCAAGCTTGGATATTGCAACTTCTCTCTTCTTGTCTCATTCTTCTTGCATTCATGGCTACTCATGTAGATTAGATTCATGTTTATTTTCATAGATTAATCTTGCATTTGTATTTCCTTTCATGGATTTAGCCATGCACTGTTATCATTTAGATTAATTATCTTTCATGCATTGTTATCATATAGAGTAGATCTCATTTTCATGCATTGAATCTCTCATTTCATGGTGTACTTGCATAGGCACTAACTAGGTCAATCTGAGGGCCTCCATTTCACGCCTTTGCACTCAATGACTAGAGAGCTATGGATCGGTATTTGAGGCCTCATTCTTGAGCAACCTTGGATGGAATGATTCATAGAAGTGTGTCAACATTTATGCACACATTTTTGGCACCCACCATGGGGAATGATGCTCCTTATTTTCCTTCATTTTATCAGATTTTCAGATTTTATAATCTTTACATGGTTATTTTATTGAAGTTTTTCAAGCCTAACCCTTGTGCAGATTTGCTTAGAGATGAAAACCCTAGATTTTAAAATATTTGATCATATCTCCCAAATGGCTTGGAGTTTCAATTTGAAATTATTTTTGTAGGTTGGTGAAATATCAAAGAAGCTCGAGTAAAACATTCAAAATTTTCCAACGTATTTTGAATTTTTTATAATTATTTCTTTATTTTTCATAAAACCTTAATTTTTGGCACAACTCAATGAATTTTTCAGACATGTTTATATTTTCAGAAAGGTATTTAAATTCTATAGGGGGTCCATTCTTTGATTTTTAAATTTAGATGCAATATTATAGCTCATTTGGTCGATTTATGAAAACTAGTCTATTTTGGAAAAATGGCTTCCTAGGGCACAAATGAAAAGATCTTTTTAAAATTTTGACATTTTTGGAAATCTCTCTATTTTTTAATAGGGGTCTCTTTTTTGTATTTAGGGTTTGGGATCTGAATTCATCACAAAAAAATCAGATCTTGTTGACTAGGTCAAAAATCAAAATTAAAAAAAGGCAGTTAATGATTAGCTTGCACTTATTTTTCACATGGTTCAATGCATGATGTGAGTTGTCATTTGAATTATTTGCTGGTTATTATTGCTCTTAACAATTGATTTTCAGATCTAACCCTAGGGTTTGCATAAGTTGAATATACATTGCATATCTTGTTTGCTTGTCTTGCTTGTTGGAGAGTCCGTGGGGATTGCTTGGACTTGCTTGGATAAACAACAAAACAATTCATGTTGCATTGGATTTGAGGTATTTTGTTGATCTCTATAACAGTTGGATTTTGGGAATTAAAATGAACATCTCATGTGTTTAGCTTGAGTGTTTCTTGCTTTCATAGATCACATTTCCAAATTGGTGCTCTAAAAATGGACCTAGATTTGCTTTCTTACATATATGTTTCTTGAGAGAGTGGGCTTCATTCACTTATTTTACATGTGAAGCTCTTCTTCACGATAGATCCCCTTGTAGGTAGAGAAGGATTTTTTTTTTACTTCATTGGTCAACTTGGTTTGGGCTTCAAATTTTGGCAATACTTTCTCTCTTTGGGGGATTGGTGTCATTTGTTATTGTGTGAGCCTTGAATGAGGTGATTTCAAATTAGTGGGTCAATGAATCATATTTTCTATGTTTTGGTGAGGTGAAGAGGCTAGAGGATTATGCTCTTTTTCCTTTTGGGAGAATCAGAAACTTGGAACCCTTGAATCCAAACTAAGTCCCCATGTGGTCCATATTGTGAGTCTTCCTT
>MU227154.1:839248-861031 GCA_018584345.1 Thuja plicata
TATATATATATATATATATAGAGCACAAAATAATGGCACTATTAAAGGCATAAAGATTACTAGTATAGTTCCAGTCGTCATTCATCAGTAATTCACAGATGACACTATGCTTTTTGGAAAAGAGGATAGAGGGAAAGCTAGAGAAATCAAGAGAATATTGAAAACTTATTCAAGGGCTTCAGTGCATAACATTAATCGGGATAAATCAAAAAAAAAATTTCTTCTCAGTAAAAGTTAGAACTCAAAGGAAGATTTTGGATATTTTGGGATTCAAATAAGGCTGATTGTCTCGCTCATATTTAGGCATTCCTTTAGATAAAAGCTTAAGATACACAAAGGTTTGGGATGGAGTAGGAGAAAAGATGGAGAAGAAGACAGGTGCTTGGAAATCAAAATGGTTATCTTGGGCAGGCAGAATAAAAATGCTCAAAGCAACATTAGCAATTATTCATATTTACCTCATGTCTTGTCTTTCACTTTCAACTGATGTCTTTCACTTTCAGCTGAAGTATATGCAAAGATGGTTAAAAATATGAGAATAGTTTTTTGGCAAGGAATTGATGTTAAAAATGAAATATGCTCTAATTTCATGGAATAAAATTTGCAAACCTATAAATGAATGAGGAGCTAGAGTCAAAAATTAATTGTGGCAAAGTAGAGTTTTAGAAGCCAAGTTATTTTGGAAACTTCTCAAGGAGCCAAATCTAAAATGGGTCAGAATAATAAGAGGTAAATACTTGATAAATTCATATTATTCAGACATTTATAGATTTGTTTATTTACCCAGAGGATCCCGAATATGGAGCTTCATGATATCATGTCGAAGCATCATCATAGATCAAATCTCATGGAATGTAGCTAATGGGAAAAAAAACCTTGTTTTAGAAGGATTCTTGGGGAGGGTATCCAACAATTATGAATTTGATGGATATCACTAGGATTGAGGATAAATGTGAGAGTTTGTGGGGTCAATATATTAGAGATTATGTTATATTAGATAAAGATAACTCCCTGAGATGGTGTTGGAAAAATTTTGAAGATTTGCATTTACAAGTTGAGGACTTAATTCAACTTAAAAGAATTTTCGAAAAAAGACTACTTTCATTTAGAGAATATGAGGATGAAATAATTTGGAATGGAGCCAAAATGGGAGAGTATAACTCAAAAGATGGATATAGAATCATGCTTGAAAAACAAGGATTTTAGAAGACAAATATTCCTATTAACCTTTGTTGGAATAAACTGTCTTCCCAAAGCTGAGATCCTCTCCGGAAGCTCTTCAAGGAAAGATCTTAACAACATAGCGGTTTAGAAAAGTAGGTTTTCTTGACCCATCAATGTGTGTTTTATGTGAAAATAACAAAGAATCTATTAAGCATCTTCTCCTTGGTTGCACATTTGTTCAAAAAGGATTGCAATGGCTATGTGCTAAGTTAGGTTGGTATTCAGCCTTACCCAATGATATCGTGGCATTATTTAAAGGGTGGCCAAGATTATATTCGAATAGTTTGTTTGGTTGCTTGTGGATGATATCCCCTTCCTTGGTGATTTGGAAATTATGGAAAGAAAGAAATCGCAGAATATTTCAAGGAAAAAAATTAGAATGGGAACAATGGATCAATAAACTAGAAGCTATTATAGTTGAAAATGTGAATTCAAGAACAAGAGTCCCCAACAAAAAGGAAGCAAAATACTACAGTTGGGATGATAGAATGAGAAGAAATTGGGTTGATCTTTTGACCCCTCCTCTTTTAGGAAAAGGAGACAATAGCAGTCAAAACATTAAAAACCAGTGCATTTGGACACCTCCTAAACTAGGTTGGGTAAAGCTTAACTTCAATGGAGCCTTGAGAGGTAATCCAGGAGTCTCAAGTGTTGGCTGTGTTATTCATTCATGCGATGGCAAACTCATAGCAGAATATGCTAGATCTTTGGAGATTGATGCAAATAATATTGCAGAGTTCAAAGCAGTATTGGAGGGATTGGAATTATGTAAAGAGCTAGGATTTAAGAATGTAGAAATTGAAGGTGATTCTGCTATAACTGTTAACTCTCTTAAAACTGGTCATATTACCCCTAATTGGTGATTGAAATCGCTTCAAAATAAGGCTTTGGAATTACTAAAATTCTTTGAGATTGCTACTATCAATCATATATATATAGAGAAGGGAATGGTAAGGCAAATAAATTGGCAAACCTTGGTGCTGATGGTCAAAATCTCAGATTAATAAATGCCAGCTAGGGACTTGACATTCCTCTCAACAGGTTAGAGAATATGGAATGTCAAAATAAGTAGAATCAAATCAAACAGGAAACATATTCATCGTTCAGGATGTAATTGCAGGGATCATAGTCAGATTATAATTTCAGTAGGATAAAGGAACGTTTATGGAATGGAAATAATCTGAGATGAGTCAATTAGACATGAAAGATGTGACAAGGATTTGGGATGAATTTAATAGCAGAAATGTTTGAAGGATCCATCAATATAAATTCCAAGTTAGGATTATACCAAATTAGAAGATGGAAGAATAATGAGCTCATTGGAAGGTTTATTGGCAAGTTATTGTGGTGAAGGAAGTGGAAAGCATTTGATTCATGAAATGATTTCCCACGCATTAAAAGTAAAGAAGTGAAGTGAGAAATAAGAGTGTCTCAGAAGCTACTCCAAAGGACACTTCAAATTTCGATGATTGCCTTAAAAGATAAAAGATAGCAGATGACATCTTTTAGATTTAGCAAGACCAAACTAAATATAGTATAAGAAGATGCATGCAAGAGTAATAGAAATGGAGCGAAGCCAAATTCAATTTTAGCCGAAAAATAGTTGAGGAGTTGGTGCAGAGTAGATGTTGGTGAGGGCAGATTTGGAAGAGGTCGTGGTGGACAGAGCTCAGCTGTTGGATTTTCATAAGGAATGCAAGATAAGAGAAATATTTTTGGAGCCATAGTATTTAGTCTTATGTTAGGCAGTAGTAGCCCCTGTTTGCTGTTTAGAAACTGCACTTTTTACCTAGAATCCTTTTTGCTTTGGACTTTCTGATCACTCTTTTTGATCTACGAGTGATTAGATTCTTTAGCTGTTTCTAGTTTTTAGTTTATCTCCGATTTGCTGTTTTAATCCTCAGACTTGTACTGTTATTTTTAGTTAGCTCTCTTATGTATTTTTTGAACTGCTTATTTTTAATATATTATTCTGGCAATAGCCTTTTATCGATAAAAAAAATATTAAATAATTAAATTATAATAAGTAAATGTCAAATAAAGAAGTATATGCTTTAAAAATTGTTTTCTAAAATCTTCTTACAAAAGTGGATTCTTGAAATTCATATATACACGACCCAAATTGTTTTGGCCAATCAGGTCATATGTTATACAAAAGATATTGGAAATGATAACTTCAATAAATAAATCATGAAGCCCTTAATGATAAATTGGTAAAGGTTAAGGATTGTTTCAAAAAATTGTTATTTAGCTGGATATGTAATGTTTTAACCAAAAAAAATGAAGGAAAAAGCATAAGTTTCAATTTTCTGCAGAAGAAATCATATTAAATGGTAATTTTCAGGCAATTTTATTATTTTTCGTGAAAAATTTCTCTCCACCAATTTTTTTTTACAGAACTAACAATTTCTGAGGGAAAAAACTCAAGAGTTGCCAACATTTCACAATATTTGCTACTTGCTACTGTAGGATCAACATTTAGAGCAATTAAAAGCTTCCAAACACATCAAAGAGTCTATGAGAACACATTGGCTATTTAAAATTTAAGAAAACAATTAAATTTAACAATTTCTGTCAAAACCACAAAAGCAAACACAAATAATGAAACCATTGTTGAGAAGCACAACAAATATTTTGTTCATGGAAAAGGCAATTCCTAAGAACTTATCTCCTAAAACACAGCAGCGTTATGATAGCATGCATATAAAATGGGTCAATTGAGAAACAGTACTTCGAAACAAGTAATAAAATGTCAATTAAGAATCAATAACTTCAAAACAAGTAATTCCAAGCCAACACCACGAGGAAATGGCATTACCAAAAAAGGTGTTCCCACCTTAATGTATTCTTTGCAATAAGACAAGTTTACACTAAGCTGGTTTTTTGCAATGGAAAAAAGCTCCGACAAAATTTGAGCTAATAAGAGAACAAAAACGTCCTCCAGATATGAGATCGACTGTCACTGTCGTTTTCCATTTGAAAAGATATAATTTGGAATCGTCCAATGAAAACCTCAACCCTCCACTGCTAAAGAATCTACCCTATAAAGCGCTTCAGACTCTTTGAGAGTGCTCAGATTTAGAAAGAATGTTTTAAATACAATCAATTAGAACTCGAAGGAATTCTGGTAAGTTCAAAGCTAGTAAAGATAACACCTCACACATCAGCTGTGAGGAATGATCCACTAAGAGATATCTGCAAACAAAATATGTTCATTGAGTGTTCATTCAGTAACATTTGTCAAGTTAGATTGAAATCAAATAATTCAAGACCATGTTATGTATTGATAGTTATAAGTGTAGTGGCCATACCTTCTCCCCAAGTTTAAAAGGGGGAAGTCCTTTGTATGGACAACCTGAACAGCGAAATGCATCTCCAAGAGAACACTGAAATTTGAAAAGGAATAAATAACATAAGAACAATAGAAAATATAACTATTTTATCAAATAGCAAACACTGCAAATAATTTCAAAAATCAATTGAAAACCCTACAGATAAAGACATATTTATTGTAAAAGATATCAATAACAAAAAGCTAAAAATTACAGGGGGGTGATTTAGTAAAATAGTACCAGATTGTTGGAAAATGACCATCAAATATTTGTGCAGATGAAGAATACATTTACATAAAGAAATGCATGCAAAAATAATTTCCCGTAGTAATATGAAATATATGAAGAATTAATGAAACAAGTTTTTCATGACTTTTGGAGGAAAAAACCTAAATTAAGGGCTCAACTTTGTAAATGCCTATAAGGGTTCACACCCTCTTTTTGGATTATCCATCACCAAAGTTGCATGGACATGGATACAAATACAAATTTGGATACCGTATCAGATACGGATACAGCCATTTTTTAATACTCCCAATATGGATATGGATGGATACGACATTAATAAAAAACACATACACATACTTAACACAATTTCTTAAGTTATTAGAGCAGATTTTCATTACTTGAAAAGCAATATAGACACATAAATGCCATTTAAATAATTATAAGTTTATTTAACACTTTACAATATGCAAAAATAGTAGAGTTGCACTGGAAGACAACCCAAAAAAATGGATCAGTGAAATAGAAAAACATTTCATTTGTCTTTCTCATTTGGTGTAGGTTTATTTTATACCATTTTTTTTTAAATGCATTAATGAAGTTTTTTTAATTAAATTTGGGAAGATTTATGTCAAATTTTAAAAAAATCAAATCACATAGTATTTGCCACGGTTGGAAAATCAAGGTTTTTTGGACACGCATGGGTACAATATTTGACCTGTAACCAGACTGTATTGGATACAGGGATACGCATGCTAAAGGAGGGACAAAAGAGATTCCAGCTACTATGTCCATCACTGTTAGTTTACAAAATTCAAATTTTCGAAAGTGCATACAAGAACGAACCCCTTGGCTGCAACTTCCAGGAGATGAAATCCCTCAAATTCATTTTGGGGAACCCCGCTTCAAGGATCCCATTTGTATTAAATGATTCAGCTGAAAACATTTATATTGCAAGGAAATCTGGGTTTGATCCCAAATATTGGAGTCTAAATTCTACTGCTTATATATTTTATTTTGGTGTGATTTCAGGCCTGTTGCAGGTCTGTTTATTGTTTATTTGCAGAGCTGATTGACCTTGAAGCTGCTGCCCTATGTCCTAAACCCTAGCACTGTTCGGTTCATTAAAGAGCTGGTAGAGGATATAATTTAATTTATCAAAGCTTCCTGCACTTATTACCAGATCTGATCTCAGTTTCCAGGGGAGTGTTGGCATTTTGAAAGGGCTGATCTTCTGATTTAAGAGTTACATAATTTATTATTAGGTTCGCTGTTGGAGGCTGTTGCTGTTTGTGTCTGTTTGCTACTTTTTCTTGCAGGAATCATTGATAATCAGCTGCCACACCGGCCGTAAGCATAGCTGTTGATCATTCTGGGCAATCACCGACTTTGGAGGTGATTTTGATAGTTGCTGCCTCAATAACCAAGCTTGATCTGGCTGCAACAACTCACAACAAGGGTGTTTCCAGTCTCTGATCTCACAGACTCAGCTGTATACATCTATGTTGGACATTTATTTGTTACTGATATGCTGATCTACTGTTATCAAAACTGAACAGTCTTTATTCAAAGATGAATTTAATTAATTACTAATTTAGATTGAATTTAATAGCTAAATTTTGTATTGTTAGGGTTTGATAGTATTGAGTGGTTTTTCATTTAGCTAAGGTTTGCCCATAGTATATGATGTTCACTTTCAGCATTCGTTTTTCTTTTCTCCTATATCAGAAAAACTAAAATTACATGCATTCAAAAAATACAAAAAAAAATATTAATCTACTTTATATCCCTGGTTGTGACATTAAAAAATGTCCTGCAAATCAACAATATTCTCTCTTAAAGCCCTAGAAAATAGATAGTAACAGCTAGTCTGTGCATTTACTAAGGTCTCTTGCATTCACTCCCCTGACCTTCTCAAACCATCCTTCTGTGAAATGGGCGCAACAATAACAAGAATTCTTTCAAAAGTTATAACAAGTTAAGATATTCTCAATGAAGTAGTCTCTCTGTCTCTTAAACCCTACTAAAGAGGTATACATGAATGAAAAACACAACCAAAAAGGCAACCCACTTGAAAGGTTTGAAATTTGTTCTGGAGGTCAAAATAAATAGGAAATCCAGATTTTTTAAAAAGACCAGTAAATAGGAATTGATAATCTAGACCAAATCAAATAATCTGGCCAGTTCAAAAAAATTGGATGCTGCCAGATCTTGCTATTTAGGAGAATAACACATAAGAGCTTCATCCAATAAATCTAGATGAAGATTAATGGGGACATCTTTCATCTGCTCAAACACCAAAGATACAGCTGAGATTCAGATTTATATGGACACACCTCACACTCCAAGAGCTTACCTCAATTCTAGATCTTTTCCCTGAAACCAATTATAGTTCACTTTCCTACAAAACTCACAAGAGTCCTTTCCTCGGTGAATCTTAGTAACAGACAATTTAGTGCCACAAAACATGTATTGCCCTCCCAATATTAAATATTTCACCCCTCCTCCAACTAGGGAGAATAACATTTACATTCCTACAGATGTAATAGCTGTAGTTGCATGAGATTTTATAGTGTACGAAACCCATAAGAATATCTGTATGGGAGTTGCAACAATTTTAGCATTGCATATCTATTCAACATGTGTACTATTAATTATAATCACAAATAATCTTGCATAACGTTTAGTGCATGAGGACATTATTATCACATTTCACAAATTTACAATATTCAGACTCTTTGTTCAGTCCTTAGCTCTATTGCTAGCTACATTTAGATCTACTGTTGTTTTGTTTTCATTTATATGCAAAGTCACACAACCAAAGATCCCAGAGATTGCAAATGTGCACATTGCAATAATGATGTTTGGGTTTGGGTACAAGGGTACACCATGCACGCAGTCCAAAAATTTAGGGTTGTATTCCTTGTAGGTTTTAAACTAAAGATATCACACCAAATCCTGAAAGTCACGTGCTTCCTCTGCAGACTCTGTCATCAAAAAACATTTACAGAGCCTTGATAAGACCCTATTTTTTTATGTTTTTTCTTCTTCTTTTTCCTTCCTCTGCAATTAGGTTCTCAGTTGCATGAATTGATTGTCCAGGGATTAAAAGATTTATCAGTGGTTGGCTAAAACTTACAACGATAAAATTATGGAAAAATGTGGCACCCTGTGGACTCGAAGGCCTTACTTGGATCTGGTGGTGGGAAAAATTCCCCATTGACCTCACCAGAGTAATTTCCCCTTGACCTCACCAGAGCTGCTGGTCCCAAAAACTCCTGCTCTAATTTTCAAAAAGCCAAAAATAAAAGTTGTTTTGAGTTGAACTGATAAGTTTAGTATTTTTTCCTTATCTTATGATAGTTTCAGTGGTTTTCAGTATTCCAAGTAATGGAATTCCATTTGTACTCTTGAAGACTTGAACCTTTAATTTGCCAAGTCGATCCCAATTTCAAGTAATGCTACTATGATCAAAATAGACATGTATCCCAAAATTCATTCCTTATGCATATCATGCATTTTTTATTTTGTGTATTTATCTATTTTTTTATTTGATATTTTTTGTTGAGTACAAGTTGTCAGTCCCCGACATGAAGAATACCTAAGCAAACAACATTGATCAGAAAATCATCTTATTTATAAGACCTCAAAATTTTCTGAAATAGGGATCGAGGAAATTATTAATAAGCCTGCATTAGCAATAAGTCTTTGTTTGTTCTCCAAAACCGAACTTATATACAGGTTTCAGCTAAACTGTTACACAGCGGATTGTTCTCCAAAAAAGTATGCTGGCAAACCAATATAATGTTCGATCCATGAAAAGAAGAATATATTAATAAAGTAGCAATACATTTAGTGATTACTGTCCAAAAGGGTGGCAAGGTGCGATTTAGTTAATATTAACAAAAGTGGGATTAAAGGAGGAGATGCAATTTGTATAAGTAAAGGGATGCGACAGTTCTGAAGGGATGTGACCTTGGAAAGGAGATGACTCTTCCACTACAAGGAAGAGGCACGTGTATCGAAGCATAAGCATTCAAGGAAGGCATCAAACCAAGCAGAACTATCTTAAAGCAATCTCACTCAATTATAGAGAATCTGAATATTATCTAAAATTTGGTATGAAGTATCAGTGTTCTTATAATAAGCAACATAGTGGGTCTTAGCTTATGAATAATATGTAAGAATATGACATTATTATTATGTGACCTTTTATTTGAAGAATGTATGCAATAATGTATAACTCTTATATGTTTGCTATAATAAGACATAGTAGGGATAATGAGGGAATACAAGGAGGGAGAAACTGTTATGAGGTCCTCTTCTAAGCATGCCAACTCATGGTGGTGACAGATAGTCACATAAGGCCAAGAGGGCACAAGGATGCCCTGCCCTTGGGCTTAGAAGGGTAGGAGACTCCGGACACCCTATTGTAGTTGACTGAAACCCTTACCTTGGTTGTTCATTACTGATAAGGAACTCTAATCATAGGAAGGAGGATAAGGGTTGTAATGGAAGAGGGAAATGGCTATGGATTCCTCACTAGGTACAACCCCTCATATGGATGGTAAAGGCCAACATGAGGCCAAGAAGGATGGCATCCACTCTTGGGCCCAGGGTAGAGGATTGATCGGCTATGGGTTCCTCACTAGGTACACCCCCTCATATGGATGGCAAGGGCCACATAAAGCCAAGAGGATTAATTAAGGCATCCTAATATGCCCCTTATCTTAGCTCTCCTATGGTTGGACTCCATCAATAAATTAAATATATCTTTGATTAAATTAATGTTCCTAACCCTAGGTGAAATGATATATGCTTTTAATGTCTCTAGTAAGGAAGATCTATTTGGTGGATTATGTTTCAATGATTTCCTAACATGTTGCAGCATCTCAACCAGGTATATCGATATTACTAATTCTATTCTATTTCTTGTTCTACTTGGAATTTGTAATTTAGGGCAAAAAATTAGGGCATTTACAAAAGGGAACATTACACAAGTCCAAAATTTGGGCTGCCAACACTGATTTTTCAAACTATGGTTCCTTACTCCGAGTCTATGATGTGCTGTGTTGCTTTATTTTGGCGTCGAGAATCAAAGATTTGATTTATTATGCTATCACATTTAACACTGTTGTCGTAGCTTGACTTTTATAACAGAAGTGGGCAATTATAGAAAATGTAAGGCATGTATGCTATAAATGCATCTGAGATACTCAGTATTGCCTATTGCAAATCATTGGCTAGCTGAGTTTTGTTTAATTTATGTGTTTTTATATGCAATTTATTAGGACAAATTTTATAGAACAATTTAAATACTACTATGATAATCAGTGGCTTTCATTGGCAATTATTTATCATCTCAAACAGATGGGAGCTGAATGCATTAAATATGTCTTGTAAAATGTAAAATTGAAAAACGTTCTGAGCAACAATCAGAGCTTTAGCAAAGGGAAAAAATACACAATTGTTAAATGAAAATCTAATTAATCTAAAGAATATTGTAAGAAGACACTTGAGTCATCTAATCAATCTGCTGCAGGAGTTTTCGGAGGAGCAGGAGGATGGAAACAAGGTTTCCATGAAGACGACACCCATCAAAAGTGTGCGACCACCCGGCAAGCCTTTGATGCACCAACTGAACAGAGGCGGAGGCGCTGCGATGGGGGCTCATGCAAGTGCAGACAGATGGGTGGATACATCACTCCTCAGGGAGGAGGACACACAGGCTGCTGGTCGACACTGTTTCTCAGCTGCAAACGCTCAATCCATCCCGAATTTCACCAAGGAAGAAGCCGCCTCCTGGTTCAAAAAGTAATATGGTGGGGTGGTTATGCGGCGGGAGTTTCTCCATGGTTTTTTGACTCTGTGTTGTGCTGTATCGGGGGGTTGATGTTTTGATGCATCCTTTTGAGTTAAGGGGTTTAATTGCCATATAATATTTCCCCAACTTTTGTATGTTCTTTTCTTTGGGATGTTTATATCCCTTTGTCCCTTAGCACTATTGCGTAAGTCTAGATGTCAGGTAGGCAAGTTGTGGGTTTGTAATACGGCAGCCATCCGGAAAACTGGCCTTATGATGTAATCCTTATCTTTTATCAATATAAAAACTGAAAATGTTACCGATCAAAAAAAAAAAAAGACACTTGAGTCATCCAATAAAATGGCTGTGTTAACATCGGTCTTAGAGAGTCCCGTGATGTCCCCATGTGACTACTGGAAAGAGACATTAATTGGAAACAATTTATAATATAGAATATCACAACATGCTGACTTTAATCAAATGTAGGTAATGTAGGTAATAAAGGCTAACATACATTTCCACATGAAGATTTTGGATTGTTCAACTGATCTGGTGTCAACTGCAACTTCTCCTGCTTCTGTTCCATTTCAGCTCTGCCACATACACAGTTTTTACAAGCTTTCCTCCCTTCCTTGCCTACTTCACAGTCGTCAGCTGTGCAGCAAATAAAATACCAACTTATTCAGTTAGAAGCAGATAGAAGATTTTTCTATCATCTTTTTACACAACCTTTAGAAAATGAAGACATACACATAATCTTCTGAAATACATATTCATAGTGACAAAAATCTTTCTCAAAAACAACTTGCAAACTTAAAATAAAAAGAAATTATATCATTAAAATTTAACCAGGAAAAAATTAGCACGTTAAAAAATACAGAAGTTTTTTTAAAACTAGAGAAGAACTACATCTAAAAAATATAAAATAAATTTAAAAACGCAAAAAATTGAGGTGCACCATTTTTCCAACACTTTCAGATGACCAATTAATTCATAAAACCAGTGATTTTTTTCACGATAACAACAGTAACAGTAGGGAGTTCCAATTAATTCTGATTTTGTGATAATTTCTAAAACCTAGGATCATAAAACTAATACAAATCTTAAGATATTTTATGCTGATACACCTATTTTGGCAAAGATTATTCCTGAATTAAGAGTTAAGAAACTTCTAGCTCAATTGAATTTTGGCAAAAAGAGCCAAAAAATGGACAACTTTGCACAAAAGAATCCACTGTAAACCTTAAAAAATAAATGATCTCTGGTAAAATATAATGGGCCCACTGCTTAGAGTGAATAATCCTTAAAGGTTCCAAAGAATTACATGTAAATTAGTACTAAAATTGTCTAAGGTTCAGAATCCCTTTCCAGGACCCATCATCAGTGTAAGGATACACAAAAGCTACGAGAAAAAATAATCTAACTAGTGCGACTTTGACTGGACATACACATTTATTGAAGCTTTTCACTCTAGAGAGCATTTATTGTAGACTAGAGACTATTAGCAGTGTATAGAAGATTTTAGAACATGGAAAGACATGAGATGGTAAATTCCTATTTCAAGCAATATGTTATATAAATGAACAAGACCACATACTAACACTTCAAAATATCCATTAAAATTTTAACTTAAGGCATGGCATGCCAATGGTCTGTCTCAACAATTAGACCAGAGCATAACAGGCTTCAAAAGCTAAAATTAACTGGACAGATTTCTTAACAAGGTTCTAACATAAATCTAGATGAGTGTGATGTCCCCTTCTAGCTAGAGACATCATTCTAGCTGTTGGTTAGCCTATCATTGGACCCTCGTAGGCTAATAGAGATGGATAGGGGGTCAGCTTGAGCACAGGAGAGTTTGGTTGTCGAGTGATTCGACGTCTGCAGAGCTCAATGCCTTTGATTTGGGTTAGAGAGATGATTTAGACTTCATTTTTGTTGAGTTTGCTATTTTTAGCAGTCGTTATTTTTAGCAATATTATTTTGGTCAAATGGGAAATAGTTACTCCGACTCCTATTTCAGATGACATGGTCAGATCCTCAATTTTGAGTGAGTTATTGCATTTTTAATGGATCCAACATTAATTAATGATTTAATATTAAAGTTTTAAAATAACTTTATATTAAATCACTTAAGTGAAGGGTCAATTTCTCATCGAATGGGGCCAAATGAATTTATTAATCAGGGGTGAAATATTAAAGGGAGTTTCCTAAGTCTAAATCATTAAATTTAATTAACGATTATTTTTCCAATGAATTTAAGAAAACAAATCGCAGTTTTCCTGGGAATTGTGATTTAGGGTTTTTGAGCTTATTTATGCTTGCATTGGAAAAAAGAGAAGGCGTCCATTGTAATTATTATTGATCATTGAATTGTCTTGAGCTCTGAGAAGGGTTTCCAGCTTCTGCCATTGGAGAATGTAGTTCTTCTGTGTGTCTCCATTTGAGCTGGTGAAATATCCAGTGAATTTGGAATATCAGAGAGTTTCATTCAGAGACTCTGTTTGTGCTTCAACAATGTTGGTTTTTGAACAGTCAGAGAGAAAGAAGACAATAGTAACATTGCAGAATAAGGAGGAATAAGTTGCAACGATTGATCATCATTCTAAGTTGCAGCCACAAAGAGAATTTGCAATCTGCGGGTAAATTGGCGCAAATCCCAAGAAGTTGCGATTTGGCAAGAAAACAATCAAATAAAATTCATGAGGGTCGAAACCAATGGTTTGAGGGTTTGAAAGCGCATTTGCATCCAATGTTGAGCATACCAATTTATATCAGTATTTTGCGAATAAAAAATCAGGTTCTTTATGGTTGGAAATTTGCTTTTTACTAGTACTTTCATTAAAACTAAGCATTCATTGTATTTGACAATTTACAACAAATTCAATTCAAAATTGCAGCAGTCTTTCAATTTGTTTCAGAATTTCAGATTATGGTATATTTGCTTTTTGTTCTAAAACTCTTGAAAATCCCAAAAAAAAATATGAACTTTCAAAACAAGTATTGAGACAATACAGTTCAGCAGTTAACCTGTGAAGGGTTCTTACATTGGTATCAGAGCTAAATCCTGCCATCCTGACGGTTAGGGATTTTACATGCAGCCAGAAGAAGTTGGTCCTCACAGGTATTATACACGCAGGAGAGCCTTCCTTGAAGGTGAACAGGTTTTAGACAGGCAGTCGGTCACCATGGGTGACAGACATGATGGTAGCCCACCCAAGGTAAATAGGAATGATGAACATCAGGAAACCAGAGAGTTTTTTAGAACCATGGCTACAAGGCTACAACAGGTAGCTCAGACGTTGCAGGCTCTCACTACTATGGTGGAGCGCATGAACCCACCGACTAGGCAAAATCTGGATCAGGAGGATAACAGTAGTGCTATAGGATCTCCACGGGCACAGAGGACACATTCTAGAACAGCAGACAGGCCCACATGTCCTACCTTTGTTAGAGAGGAACAGGTTCAAGAGCCAGTAGAGGAAGCTGGGGATGAGATGTTTGCAGACATTCTTATGGCTGCAAATGATGAATGGGACCTATTAGCACCACAAGTGCGAGAAAGGATGACTTTTGAGAGGTTTATGAACCAAAGGAAAGAACACTACCGTGCAGTCAAACAAGGCAGGAGACCCAGGGGACAGAATAGTGAGTTAAAGCGTGCTACAGGGAAGCTTTCTTTGTCCACTTTTGCTGGTAGTGGTAGATTGATAGCACAAGCTTGGATCCACAAGCTTGATACCTTTCTAGCATTGAGACCTATGACAGAGATTGAGGCAATAAAATATGCCACTTTACATTTGGAGGGAGTAGCACACGATTGGTGGTATCATGGGTTGATCACTCTTCAGCACAATCAGGTGACTTCGTACCAGGACTTCATGGACAAATTGGTTGAGAGGTTAGACAAGACAGATCCAGGTCTACTTCATAGATTTAGCTTAGTTGAAACAAACCGGGAGCTTGGATCATTTTATTAATGAATTCTAGCAATTGTCGGTCATGATGTCATACATATCTGAGAGGAGATTGATAGTTTTGTTCATTAAAGGCTTATCCGAACCATTGAGAGGTTGGGTAAAAGCCTTTGATCCTTTCACCTTGCAAGGGGCTATGAAGAAAGCAAGAGATATGGAACATGCAGCTCCAGTCAATAAATTTCAGCACAAGGGAGCATCCTCCAGCAAGGACAATAAGCCATTCTTTAAGAAACTAGAGAGGACTGAATTTAAAATTGAGAATAAAGATAAATCTTTTGCACCACTCGACAGGGTGAAATATTAAAGGGAGTTTCCTAAGTCTAAATCATTAAATTTAATTAATGATTATTTTTCCAATGAATTTCAGAAAACAAATCGCAACTTTCCTAGGAATTGCGATTTAGGGTTTTTGAGCTTATCTATGCTTGCATTGGAAAAAAGATAAGGCATCGATTGTTATTATTGTTGATCATTGAATTGTCTTGAACTCTAAGAAGGGTTTCCAACTTCTGCCATTGGAGAACGTAGTTCTTCTGTGTGTCTCCATTTGAGCTAGTGAAATATCCAGTGAATTTGGAATATCGGAGGGTTTCATTCAAAGACTCTGTTTGTGCTTCAACAGTATTGGTTTTTCAGCAGTCAGAGAGAAAGAAGACAGTAGTAACATTGCAAAATAAGGAGGAATAAGTTGTAGCGATTGGTCATCATTCTAAGTTGCAGCCACAAAGAGAATTTGCAGCCTGCAGGTAAATTGGTGCAAATCCCAAGAAGCTGCGATTTGGCAAGAAAACAATCAAATAAAATTCAGGAGGGTCGAGACCAATGGTTTGAGGGTTTGAAAGCGCATTTGCATCCAATGTTTGAGCATACCAGTTTATATCAGCATTCTATGAATAAAAATCAGGTTCTTTATGGTTGGAAATTTGCTCTTTACTAGTACTTTCATTAAAAATAAGCATTCATTGTATTTGACAATTTACAACGAATCTAATTCAAAATTGCAGCAGTCTTTCAATTTGTTTCAGAATTTCAGATTATGGTATATTTGCTTTTTGTTCTAAAACTCTTGAAATCCCAAAAAAAATTATAACCTTTCAAAACAAATATTGAGACAATACAGTTCAGCAGTTAGAGCCTGTGAAGGGTTCTTACAATGAGCCATGTCTATTGAGCTCCACAATACAGAAAATCAAACTAATAAAAGATGATTAAATGCTATAGTTTTTTTAAGAGATTTTAAATCTATCTGTTGAGATAATTCACATACAACAAAGCTCAAAGATTATGTTTTGTTTAATATTTTGATAAAAAAAAGAATTTAAGGCAGCTTTTCAGAGGAAAAAACACAATTGGAAAACCCTAAATTCAGAAATTTGATACAGACCAGGTGGCATTTCAGGCTTCTTCAAGTCTTCTTCTGTCAATAAACTGTCCTCATCAATGAGATCATCCAAGTCATCCTGTATTTCAATTTTAAAGGCTGACAGTGCATTGCTCTTGGCCACAATTTCAGGTTTCTCAGCAATTTTCTTCTTAAGCGTAAAGGATGATCCAGTTGCCCAAGCAGGCTTTTGAGCTTTCACCATCAGCGACCCAAGTCCACCGACCTTGACATCTATGCTATCATCAACTACAAATCCAGCTAGAAGAAGGTTTCGTTCCAAAGTAATCTTAATCTGCTTAGCATCCTGAGAATAAAAGTTCTTTATTAAAATAGTGAAATCAAACAATCAAACAAATTGGATACAACTGCCAGAAAACCTTACATATTCCAAGAATTGTCAACCATCTTATAAAATTTGTGAAAATGATGGAACAAATGCTAACAGTTGGCAGAACAAGTTGATATAAAAGGTGATTTGAATTTACTACAGACCTAGAATATTTGAAGAAGCAATGCCAAAAAAATTCAAAAGGAATTTGGCAAAATCAGAGAAAACATCAAATATTGGCTTGAGGCTTGTAGCATTTGAAAATATAATGCAAAAAAAAACTCAGAATAATTAGCAGAATACAGATTATCTCATAACAGCAAAAACATTAAGGTGTCTGAAAAAATCCTCCTAGAAATTGGGTTAAGCTCAATTTTAATGGAACCACTAAAAAATTCAGAATTAGTAGGAGAGGGAGATATCTTTAGAGGGAAAATTCAGGATTAGTAGGAGAGGGAGATATCTTTAGAGATGGTGACCGAAAACCTCTACCTGGAACAGAAAATAATAATAAGGCTGAAGTGATAGACCTCATCAAAGGAACAGGAATGGGTAACAAAAATAGATGGCAGAAACTTTGGGTAGAAGGGATTAAAATATGGAAGCAATAAAAAAGGTGCAGTGAAATGACTGGCAAATAAACAAATCATTCAAGATATTAAGATGCAAACTGAGAATTCCATGATGTAGAGGACAATATGTATGTAGGTTTATACTCATCCTTTCCCTTCATAGTACTAAAGCTAAATTACAAGACTGACAAACCAGAAGTGTTTGTTCTTCATTAAGATTCATAAAACACGGGATCAAGGAGAAGAAAGCCTTCTAGGGAAAGAAATTTCTCTCTGGGAACTCAGAATGCCTTATCATGCTTGAACCAAACAAAGTAGAATGATGAAAGAAGAAAGAGAGTGATCGATGAATGATGAGAAACACATAGCCTTTATTTTTGTCGAATTTCTTGCAGTTGGAATATGCTTGGAGCTGAAGGATGGAGATTTCTCTGTAGGACAAAAAGCAGATGATTGAGCTTGATTTTTGAAGTCCAAGTCATTTTTTTTTCCAGTTTGGTTAGTTAATACAGAGTACAAGATGGTAATTTGCATCTCAGACAATAATTTTCCAGGTCTAGGGTCCATTAACCCTCCTAAGCTCTACCCAAAAAGAATTCGCAAAATGCAGATAAACTAGAAAGAAATTGCTACATAATTACAAAATTGAAATTGTCAACTAAAAAAGATTAAACATAAGGGTAACAGACATGTACAATTTGGTCAAATAAGTTAATAACAAAAAAATCACAAAATTCAAAGAGTTGGAAAAACAATAAAGAAGGGGCCGTGGAATTACAACGTGTGAGTAATAATTGAGTAAGAACTAAAAAATTCGCAGAATTGAAAAAGAAAATCCTATACTTACAAGTGTCAGGACAAAAAGAAATACCTCCAAAAACTTGAATGAGAGTGCAGGATAGGGAGGAAAAAAATGATGATATATGGACTAGTAAAATTTGAAAACATAATGCAGAAACACCTTGAGTTGCACTGTACAGGGGGGGAAAGAAGCGACTACAAACTAACAAAATTAGATGAGAATGGAAAACAAAACATTATCTGAGTGCAGGGAAAAAAAATACAGAACAGCTTCAAACTTTAAGAATTGTTGATATAAATACAAAAAGGCTGAAACTCAGATAATACAGGAAAGCAATAAAGGAGCTATTTTAGACTTACAAGATTTGAAGAAACGTTGGTTTTTAAAAAGATTATGCCATTAGACTTCAAAACCCTCGCAAGCTCCACAAGCCACGGTTGGCTATGAAATTCCAAATTCTCTGAAACTGATACAACCGCTTCCAGAGATGACGAATCCAAATTCAAATTTCCTTCTGCAAAATATCCATATATTAATATATCAACTACTTAGCATCAGAAACTAAGACGTATTCAATAATTGACAGTAAAATGACAGACATCATTCCTAATAAAGCCGCCTGTATGTGCAAAAGATCCTAATTTTAACACAAAGTACTAAAATGTATATATATATATATACATTTTTTAATGAAAAATATATTCCTGTTACGGTTTAGGAATTACGCCTAATCAAACTGCCTCGCCGCCGATTCGATTATATGCATAATATCCAAATTTCGACACATCGATTACATTAAACAAATCCGAGCTTTTTCAGGGAAAAGAAATTCATCGTACCTAGCCGAGCTGTCTATGTAATTATGTGCAAAAGATCCTAAATATAACTAATCAATTCTTGCAAACGGATCTGGAATTTTTAAAACCATTCTTCACATACAATAAATCTATCATGCCTAATCGATCTACCTCCGGCATACAGAGCAAAAGATCCCAAATCCACTAGATCAGTTACTACAAGCAGGTATTAAAGTTATCCAAGAACATATGATTTCAAACCACACCTAATTGAAAGCCTACGTAATTATGCCCAAATGATTCAGATTTGAACACCAGTTACTACAAACATATATGATTTAAAAGAAAGACAGAATATATTTCCGTTTCACAATTTAGGGTATCAGACCTAATCGTGCCGCCTGAGTAATTATGTGCAGATCTTTGGCTTTCTCTGGTAAACTTTCATAAATCCACGTTACAACGCTTCCATTTAGGGCAACCGAATCCGTCAATACTAATGCAGAGGGCTTTGACTCCATTATTATCTAAGATTTATTGTTAGCTCGAGAACAAAAAGAATCAAATGGGCAAATGTTGTATCGTATTTGAGCTTTCCGATCGCAACTATAGTTTTTTTCTGAAAACTATTTTTTCTCAAGCCCGCAGATTTGACCTTTTTGTTCTTCGAAACTTCAAAAATACCGCCAAACTCTTCCCACGCTATTTGTGTATGAAGACGAGTGGAAGTGTATTTATAGGGCGGCTGTTTTCTGGACGTTTCTTTGATAGGTACCTACCTACCTACCTATGTTTTGTTGGACCTCCCCATTAACCATTATATTCACCTGCTATTCTTAGATACCTATAAAAAATGACTTAGGATTAAAATTAGTTGGCCAAATTTTATGTAGTTGGTAAAATTTTGTATTTTTGTAGTAAATTTTTTTAAATTACAAAAAATTATTTATTATCAACAAAATCATTGGGAAAATCGTGTATCATAGTTGAAATTTTACCTCATTTAAAATTTATTAAAACTAAATTATATCATGGTAAAAGTTTTGGAATATGTCTTGAAGGATGTGTTGGAATTGGAATACACTTTTTTAGTAAAATTTAATAGTTTTTCCATCCTCAAAAAGGGATTGGTTCCTTGTCCCTAAGAATGTTGCCATTTTAAATGCTTTTTGAGTAAAATTTTATAGCTTTTGAGTATGTCACTAAGAATGTTACCGTTTTAAATGTCAACTTACCCAATATTCTCATTAATGTACCTATAATTTCTGGCTCCAAACTCTTACATAAATCTACACCTATAATGGACTTCGTTACTTACCACTTTTTGGTAGAGTGTGAAATTGTTATTGAAGTTGTGATGTTTGAGTAGAGTGTCTAGAAAAGAATATGTTATGCACAAAACCTCTCTAAATAGTCTAATATGTTTTTCACATAATTCAAATTCAAATTTTCCCTTTATTATCATTTTAATTAAATCTATTTTAATTATTTAATTACTCTTGTCCTCTATATTAATTAATTAATTTACAACTTTCCACCTTGTACAAAAATTAAAGAATTTTTAATTATTAAATCAATACATTTTCACTTATTCTTCTAGTCCATTATAATTAAATAATTATTTTTAATTGTTTAATTATTTTTTTCTTGTACAGTTAAATAAATTAATTTAATTTATTTTACTATGCATTTCTTAAATGTAGTTCTTCTAAAAATAAATAAAATCATGCACATGAAATTAAATGATTTATTTAGCTAATTATATATTTACTCATCGTTCACCTACACTTCTTTAATTCACCTAACACTTTCACTCACTCCTCTCATCAATCATTCTCTCATATGATAGTTCACTAAGTAGCAATTTAACTTCTATTTTTAGCCTCCAATTTCTCTCATTGATTATTGACCATTAATCTTTAAATTTTTTATTAGAACAATTTATACTTTTGTCATTCATGAATCATCATTCAATTCATTAATCATCATTCTTTAACCATGATCTTTGAGCTTTTTGTATGACCAATTGCTACTTGTGTTTGCTAGTGCAAACCCGTGTTTTACCTAACTTATTTTTTTTTAACCTACTTAGTTTATTCCTATTCATATTATGGTTAAGCTTGCTTGGAGGGTTGAGATATTCTCTCCTCACCTTATGGGAGGTTAGAGAGATTTTTGTTTGGCTTCATTTAGATTCGCCTTGTGTCTCAACATTTGACCATAGAGTCCTACACTTGTTGCATACTTTGAGAGTTTGGCTCCTTTTGTATCACCTCTTATTAATTGTATTTATATGCAAGGCATCTCTTTTTACATTTTAGTGAAAATTGCTAATGAAATAAAGTTTGAAAAAACACTCAACATAAGAAAAATGTTTGCAGGGTATACTTTATTCTCTTATTTGTTGATTCATGCATTCATTTTTGTCATGACCCTTATGTTTGTAGTTTGTTTTATTTGATTTTATTATTGTAAATATAATATTGACCATTATATTCATGTGTTATTCTTAGGTAGCTAAAAAAAATTTAGGATTATATATATATATATATATATATATTCAAGAGATGGAGATGGAGATAGAGGAGGAGGTAAAGCAGAGAGGAGATGATAATAGGAAGTATAATTAACAAAATTAGATTCACAAGATTAATGAGTGTGTGTATATATATTATTTTAAAATTTCATTTTTATTAATAGTGAATTTTTTTAGGTAAAAAAAATATTTATAATCAACAAAATCATTGGCTATAACTAAAATCATGTATCATAGTTGAAATATTACCTAGTCTAAAATTTATTAAAACTAAATTATATTATGGTAAAAGTTTTGGAATGTACCTTCGAGGATGTGTTGGAAATTTAATAGCTTTTCCATAATGAAAAAAGGATTGGTTGGTTGTGGAAAATCTCACTAGTCATGAAGAATGTTACCATTCTAAATGTCAACCTACCCAATATTCTCATTAATGTACCTATAATGTCTTGTAGAAACAAATGCAATCCTTATTGAAAAGTTGCAAAAAAAAATAATTAAAATTAAAATCAATGTAGGAATATCCAAAATAGCTTAAATAACTTTTGTGTGTAGTTCATTCAATGTTTAGAAAAATAATGGACTTCATTACTTACCACTTTTTGGTAGTGTTGAAGTGTAAAATTGTTATTGAAGAGTATGATGTTTGAGTAGTGTGTCCATAGATGGAATATCTTATGCACAAAACCTCTCTAGTCTAATATGTTTTTCACATAATTCAAATTCAAATTTTCCCTCCATTGTCATTTTAATTAAATATATTTTAATTATTCAATAAGTTTTTCCTCTATATTAATTAA
>MU227154.1:893714-912441 GCA_018584345.1 Thuja plicata
GGAGTTTACTGAGGATCTCTCCTGTTCCTTTTGATCTCAACCGTTCATCTCCCCATCTCTGGGATTGATCTCAACCATTCATTTCATCACCATTTCCTATATAATAAATCCTTCATAACCATTTGAAAGATCCAGGATTTCAAGCTCTCGTGCGCCATTACTATGTCAGTTTGGTTCTAGCATTTAAAGCCATCTTGCAATCACACACACATTTCAAATATCAAATTCTCAACGCTTCTCAAGTCATAGACGCTGCCCCGCCAATACTGAGCATCAAGAACATCGTTTCGGAAGGAGTAGAGAGAAACAATAGAAGCTTCAAGCATCGAAGGGTTTGCATTCATTTGTCTTCCTTTCTCTTGTTTGTACATTTTATTGCTCACGTTTCTGTTATTCATTTAGTAGTTATTGCGTACTTGATTTGCATTCACTTGTGAACCTTTGCTACTAACCCCCGCCCTTGGAAAGCTGTGGGAAACCGGAGAGAGAGGCGTACAGTATGCAAAGGGTATGCACAAGAAGAAGGTATTGACTATGAAGAAACCTTTGCACCCATTACTAGAATAGAAGGAGTCAGAATTCTACTCGCTTATGATGCATACAAAAGATTCAAAGTATACCAAATGGATGTCAAATCTGCATTCCTATATGGAATACTAGAAGAAGAGGTATACATTGAACAACCAGAAGGGTTTGTTGATCCTAACAAGAGAAACATGGTTTGTAGACTACGCAAAGCCTTTTATGGATTAAAAAAAGCACAGAGAGCATGGTATGAAAGACTTCACTCCTATCTCATAATTATTGGATTTGTAAGAACAAGTGATAATAGTAATCTGTATTTAAAACAAGATATTGATGATAATATTCTGGTTGCTGAAATATTTGTTGATGATATCATATTTGGAGGTAATGACATGTTATGCAAATCATTTGCTGCTGAAATGAGCAAAGAGTTTGAGATGTCAATATTTGGGGAGAACAAATTCTTTATTGGTCTATGGATTCTTCAATAGGATGCAAGAATCTACATCACACAATCCAATTACATCAAGGAAGTTCTGAAGATATTCAAGATGGAGGACTCCAAGCCAGTTGGAACACCTGTGGAAACCATATGCAATCTAACAAAGGAAGACAAGTCAACCAAGGTAAATCAGACCCTGTATAGATCTATGATTGGCAAACTCATGTATGTTGTGCATACTAGACCAAATATAGCACATGCAGTTGGAATAGTTGCAAGATTATCTGCTAATCCCAAGGAATCACACATGACTGTTGTCAAAAGAATCCTGAGATATCTAAAGAATACCTAAGACTATGGCTTATGGTATAAAAGAGAAGGCAAATTTGAGCTTCAAGTCTATACAGATGTTGATTGGGATGGAAACATAGATGACAAAAAAAGCACAACAGGAGGAGCATTCTTCATGGGTGACAGACTTGTCACATGGATAAGTAAGAAGCAAGGATGCATCTATTTTTGTTGGATTTGGTAAATGGATGCCATAGACTCAATTTTTTATGCCTAGAAGAATAAAACACTCATGCATGGATACGAGTGTCTAGGACCTTGGTTTATGTCCTTCTCATGAGAGTTTTTACCTTGAACATTGATAGAAGAAATTTCAAAAGCAACACACTCATAATTGTCAATTGAACTTACCAATAGTGTTAGGAAAGATGTTTCAACTCTACATTCTAATGTTCAAATATTTATCCATTATTTTATATTTATTATGTGGGCCTCATATGAGAAATGGATTTCCCCATTAGGAGTTGAAATGGTGTACCATGGGGTGGATACCTTTGGAAGGTTGTAAAAAAAAAAGATGAAAGTTGGCTAATAATGGGAGACTTCAAGACCCTGTTAAAGGATCAGGAAAAATATGGCGGTTGCCCATCTCAGCTGGAGAGAAAATGGACTTGATGGATTTCATCAACTCCCAATCCCTCCATGACATGGATATTCAGGGTGTTCAGTACACTTGGACCAATAGAAGATATGGACAAGACCTGATTCAAGTTTGTCTGGATAGAGCTTTGATCTCTAATGACTGGTATGCTTACTACTTCTACTATTTGTCTGCCCATGCCAGAGTTGGGTCAGATCACTACCCTATTTTTTTCTTGGATGACTCTATTAAAGGTATAATACATTTCCCATTTAGATTTGAGAAGATGTGGAATATGCATCCAGATTTGGAAAATAAAATAAAAGATTGGTGGCAAATTCATGTGGAGGGGACTGCTATGTTTAGAGTAGTCAAGAAACTTAAACATGTTAAGGATTGTATTAGGAATTGGAATAAGGAGTGATTTGGGAGTATTTTTTTTCCAAATCCTCCATCCAAGATGACCTTAAAAAAATTAAAGATCAAATTCAAGTTGATGGTTATAACGATGTCTCTATCTTTAATGAAAATAAAATTCTTAAGAATTACCATGATATTATTGCTAAGGAAGAGGCTTTTTGGAAATAGAGAGCCCACTCTCTCTAGTTGATGGAAGGGGATAGGGATACTAGGTATTTCCCCATGCCCACACTAAAACATAAAGCTGCAAACATAATTTCAAAACTTAAGGTGAACAATGGAACTATTGATGAGGAAGACCATATAAGGAAGGAGGCTAAAGGCTACTTGGTTGATCTCCTCTCTGAGACCTCAATCTGAACCAGATTACCCAAGATGAATTTCTTCAATGTATTCTGCCTCTTATCAATGAGGACCAAAATTCCACTATTGGGGCTATTCCCTCTAGGGATGAAATTAAGAAGAAGGGAAGAAGGCTCCTGGTCTAGATGGCTTCCCTATGTTTTTCTTTTAGATGTATTGGCCCATTCTAGGTAAAGATGTTACCTGTGCTATCAAGGAATTATTTGGGACTAAATGCATTTTAAAAGAGATCAATGATAATTTTTTGGCCCTCATACCTAAAGTTACGGGTGCTAACTCTTTTGACCTGGTACGTCTTATCAACCCTTACAATTCTTTAAAAAAATAATTTATAAGATTCTTACCTCAAGGCTTCTTTTTATGCTTCCTTCCATAATATCTCCTCAATATAATGGTTTTATTCTGGTAAGACAAATCCTGAACTCCATAATCACAGTCCATGAAAATATACATTCCTTATCTATGGCCAAAAAAAGGGCTTTATCCTCTAGCTAGATCTGTTAAAAGATTATGATAGAGTTGATTGGACCTTTTTGTAGAAAATCCTTTTGGCTTTTGGATTTAATAAGAGTAGTGTGTGTCTGATTATGCAATTGGTTTCTTCGACTACCTTCTTTGTTTAGATCAATGGCACTCCCTCTCCTTTCTATAAATCCTCAAGGGGTCTGAGATAGGGTGACCCGTTGTCCCCTATTTTGTTTGTTATTTTGGCTGAATGTCTAGGGAGATATATTTCTCATCTGGTGGACGTTGGTTCTTTCAGAGGGATTCATCCCTTGTCCTCTCCCCAGGTCTACTCTCATCATCAATTTGTTAATGATTCAATTATATTGGGGGAGACTACTATTAAGGAAGCTAAGATTTTAAAGGAAACTCTCAACAAGTATGGATCACCAACATGAAAGCTTATTAGTTGGGCCAAAGGCAATGTTTATTTTGTAAATACTCCTGACAACAAACAAAAGAGAATTAGTAATATTATGAGATGTCAAATTTATACTCTCCCTTCCACATACTTAGATCTCCCTCTAAGTATCAACCCCAGATTCCTTCTGGATCTCTTTAGTGGACAAGTTCAATAAAAAGTTAGTTGGATGGAAGGACACCCTCCCAAGTCAAGATGGGAAAGTTTAGCTTCTTAAAGCTTCTTTGCAAAGTATTTTGGTCTATGCTCAAAGTCTCTTTAAGATCCCACGTAAGTATGTTGATGCTATTGAAATAATATAGAGAAATGTTTTGTGGACTGGAGTAGAGGAAAAAATAGAATGTCTCTCATTGCCTGGAATAAAGTTTACAGGCCAAAAAATAGGGGAGGATTGGGTCTTAGGAGAATAAGAATCATGAACAATTATCTTCTCTCAAAACAACTATGGAGAATATATCATTCTAATGGTGAATGGAATTAAATATGGATAAACAAATAAACTAGGAATTATCCAACCCTAGACAACTTTATAAACTCTGATGCTACACCCACTAGATCTAACATATGGAAGAATATTGCTACCAATAGAAGTCCTATGACTAAGGGAACTCAATGAAAGGTGGGGAATGATGAGAGATTTAGGTTCTAAGAAGACCATTGGCTTAATGTTGATCCTCTAATTAACCACACTAAATGGGTCCTCATGCCTTAGTTTGCAAAACTAAGTTTGGTCATTATGTTGTTGATTATTGGGACACGGACAAATGGAAGGACATGGAGATTGTTAGCCCCATTCTGATTCAACTCAAAAGACATCTATTCTCCATGATTCTTAATGAAGAAGATGATACTCTGATATGGAAGATGAATCCAAAAGGAGGCTTTACCACTTCCTCCATGATCAATTTGATGTCTATAAATCAGGAAGATCCACCTTGGTGACCTTCAATGCCTGGATTAAGGGTCTTATTCCTAAAATTAACATATTATTTTGGATTCATCTATAGAATAAGATCTTGACTATTGATAACTTGAAAAGTATAGGCTTTAGTATCCATAATTGTTGTTCTCTATGCTGCCAAGAGGAAGAGAAAGTAGAACACATTTCTATCCATTGTCCCTTTGTTGTCTCTCTCTATGGTTTAGTATGTTGGATATGTTTAATACGGAATGGGTTTTCCCCAAGGAAATTAAAACCTTCTATTCTTCATGGAAAAGTCCCTCAAAAAACCCCTCTATAAAAACCCTTTGGAGAATCTCTATGCCACATTTGTTGTGGGGAATATGGAAGGAAAGAAATGATAGATTTTTTAGGGATAAGTGGTCTCCTAAACATGTTATTTTCCAAAGGATTCAAAGAGATATTCTTAAAAATATGCACACTATGAGAGAGCTGAATATGCCTACTAGCAAGACGGATGAGGAAATATTAGATAAGTGGAAGCTCAATGGAAGATATATGAAGAGTAATGTTACTACCAAAAGGGAAGAAGCTATTTGACAAGTGCCCCCTAAGGGCTATATGGAAATCAATTTTGATGGGGCCTCTAAATGCAACCGAGGGCATGTTGGTTGTGGCGCCATTCTAAGGGATGAGGGAGGAAATTGTATTGAGATGGTGATTGTTCCTGTAGGGACTCAAACAAATCATAAGGCGGAAGCTATGACAGCTTATCAAGGTCTTCTCTTAGCTAAGGAATTGGATTGCAAAAATATTTGGGTTGAAGGAGACTCAAATAACATTGTTAACTTCCTTAAACAAATTTAACCCCTCATGGACTATTACAAATATTATTAAGGACTCAAGGGATATTATTGGTAATTTTGATAATTGTTTTATAACCCATGGTTATAGGGAGATAAATAACATGGATGATTGGGTTGCCAATGTGGTGGTGAAGAGCAATGATGTCAAAAATTGGAAAGGAGAGGATGATTTTCCATAGGGGTTGAAATCACTAATCTCTAGTGATAAAGTTCATAGCACACAATGTGTCAATATCATATCCAAGCAATGATTTATGAAATGATAAGGGTTATTAATAACCATCATTATTTAAACAAGGACCGTAATCCAATGTGTTGTGCAATTATTATCATGCATGCTTTCTAGGTTACTTTGGCTTTTTCTCTGCTGTGTGGCTTCTTACGACATTACTCTAAGACTAAAAAACCTACGAGCCCTAATCTACAAAAAATCCTTTATTGCAGAAGTTGTGAAAGTGTGAGGGGAGACAACAAAAAAAGAATGGATCCAATTTCATGTAAGGACTGGAGGAGAAAGGAAGAGGTCTGGGACATCCCGAAGGAAGGTGGTTTAACTATGTATATGGAGAGACTGCATGGTAAGGATTTTTCCATTACCAAACATTTCCTAAAACATTGGAAGAAGGGTAGTTTGACTATGGGGAACCTAACAATTAAGGTAGATGAAGCCCTTATCTCTGAAATTACTGGTCTCGCGCGTGATTTTAGTAAGTTCTACAGGGATTGTAAGCTGACAAAGGGAGCTGTCAAACATTTTCCTGAAACTGATATGGAGAAGAAGAAATTGGTAAATTTATGCTAACACCTATTACTCTCCCAAAAAAATTGAGATCCCTTGGTGCAAAGTTCTTTATGCTATGATGAATTATGTTACCTTGGATGGAAGCTACACTAGGGCTTATGGTTATCACTTTGTTCTTCTTAACCATTTCTACCACGGGGATAAAATTTGTCTGCCTTATTATTTATTGTGTTACATGAATGCTACCATGAAAGAGCATAAGGAAAACCCTCAAGGAGATCATGCCATGCACAAGGGTTTGATGGTGCTAATTTATGAACACCTCAAGGCCAAGCATATAGATCACCCCCTGTCTCATAACTCTGTTTCAAAGGAGGAAGATTCTGATGAAGATTTATCTATGGGGAAGGGAACGAAGAGTGATTCGATGTCTGAATCAGACTCCTCTCCTAAAGATATCAAAGGTAAACACAAGATTACTCCAAAGAATAAGGCTAAGACCTATTCTAAGAAAGGCCTCAAGCCAAGAAGGAAAAAAACCCATATTGTTATGGAGTCCTCTTCTGATGAGGAGGATGACTATGTCAAGTCGGAAGAGGAAGAGATGATTACTCAACCGAAAAAGAAGGCTCACACTGTTAAGACTAAAACCACTGAGGAGATAACCGTGGCTAAGGGGGAAAATGTGAAAGATGCTGGGGAGGAAGATATGACTGGTAAGAAACCTATGGATCAGGATGAGGGTAACGGGAAGTGCAAGGAGGATCTACTGAAGGATAATGTTACCTAGGACAACCTTTCCATCTTGACTGGTGAGTTAGATGCGAGGAGTTTCAACAAGACTATGGAACGTATCATTGATGATAATTTGCAGCTGAAGAAGGATGTCAGGAACTTGCGTATTCATCTCCAAATTATTGAGGCTATGAGTATGAGAAAAGATAAATCCTTCTAGGCAATTAGGAACAGGGCTACCCAACTAGAACTCCATGGGAAGGATAGCAATATGGATCAAAAAATGGTGGCAAAGGAGACTAAACTGGCCAAAGTGGAGGACAACCTGAAGAAGATGGGAGAACAAAGCTACAAAATTATGAAAGCTTCAACAGAGCATGTCAAAATTCTGGTTGGCAAGTTGGAGTAGGAGAAGAACACTTAGGAAATTGATGCTGATAAGGATGGTGTGGATGAAACTTTGGGGCCAGGAAAAAGGACTAGATCCAGCACTAAGAAAAAAGGTGCCAAGAATGACAAAGATCTCGAGGAGTTGAAATTGACAGCGGTTAATATGGACCTCATGGTGATTGAAGCGGCTGAGCTACTTACGAATTTCTAGTCCTCTGCTTTGGTGTTCCTTTGCTTTTGCTCTGTTTTGAATGTTTGCTGTCGGTTTGTTGGTGTTTAGGTTGCTGGCTTTTTGTATAGGATGCCAACTCGGTTTTAATAGTTCTACTTCTATGTCTTCTCGTTGTTTCTATGTGGGCTGTATTGAATATCTGTAGCTATCTTTTGTAACGGTTTCGGGTCCTCTAAAACTTGCTTTTCTCCTTATCAAAACTATGTTATTATGGTATTATATGAACAAAATTACTTTTGACATTTAAGAACACAATGGTCGAATTATATTGGAATCTTGAACAACATATATGAAAAAAATTAAAAGAGTATATTTATATGGAGATCATGAAGCCAAAAATGGAGCACCCTATTCGAGGAATCAATTACGAGTTATGATAACTTATGATAGGGAACACAATCTACTATTTTTAGTATAGTGGACTCTTCATGGGCGGTCTTGGAATTTAACAAAGTTTGGGCACCACATATGTGGGTGGTACTTGTTCATGGTATGAGGTTTCCATTTGACAGTTTCTTCTATTGTACCTTCTATAAATTGGTACTCAAGTGGGAGTTATATACGGTTGTTTTATATGTATTATCATGCTACTAGAGATTATCTAATTTTACATGTTGACAACACTTGTATAGACACATGTCTTGAAAATTGTATTGTAACCTTTGTTGATAATAATAGAATAGGTTTGTACTTTGGAGTGGACACTCTCTCTCTCTCTCTCTCTCTCTCTCTCTCTCTCTCTCTCTTAGGGTTTTCTGTGTGTTGTGGTATCATTTTCTTGTTAGACTTTATTATAACTATAAAATTAATTATTGTGCACATACCTTCCCTCAAAGTTTAATGTAGGAACTATATTCTACATCATTACTTCTTTTCAAAAGGGTTTTGACCTTAGAGAACCCATTGATCTACAAAGCCTACGAACTCTTTATAAGTCCTTGTGCACCATCTTGATAATTCATATATTAAGAAAGGGAAGATGTGAAAATTGTTAGATACATATTTTAGTAAATTGGTATTAATTAAGATCAAATTTGTGTAGCTCAATATTTAACCTACAAGAACAACAAAGATTTCAAAACCAACATAAATTTTAAAATAATCACTAAACCAATAATATTAACTTTGAAGCATAACAAAATAATTATTAATTATGTACGACCTAAACATTATACTTCCATATCAATTTTAAAACTAAATATTTTTTCCACCATGACTCGACCACATTTGGATTGATATATTCTTTATTTATCTCAGATTATTTATGTAGTGCGACTTATTCCCGAAAGGAAGATCTAGCAGAGTTGACTTTAATGGGTTAAAATTAATATTTAATCCTCGTACAACATAAACCGTGACTGCTAGCGGTTAAAAGTCGCTTAAGTTTCACGCCTTTGCACGATTAAGGTGCAGCTTAGGTGGAAGGGGAGACTGTCAACGTTCTGCCTTCCTATATATGAGCTATTTGAATGTATGAGTGTCATTGTTAAGGCAATCGGCTCCTCTTTCAGACTGTTGGCAGGTAAGTAATGACCTCGAAGATTCAGTGCTTTTTGTTTATCAAATCTGGCTAAGAATTTTTCATTTTTCGGGCTAGCATTCTGGTTTGTGGGGTTAAACTTTGGATTTTTTTTAGCGTGATAGGTTGAAGCTTTTTGTGCATTTCCAAGAAATTTTCACATTGAAATTTCTGTTTTTGTAACTGCTAGTTTCTGGATCTGGTAAAAAAATAGGTTTTCGGTGGTATGGAGAATTTTAGAAATTGTAAAATTGGTCCATAACGGGCCTGTTTCACATGTTTTACGTAATTCCCTGTTTACTTGTTTTGGGTGTGGGTTAGTTTAAACGATTGGGATTATTTTTTGTATTGTTAATTTTGGGCTCTCTTGGGGTTATTGTTTAATTTTTAACAATAAGGTTAGGGTTAGGGTTTGTGCTGCAGATGTTGGGCTCTTGTGATTAGTTATAAAAGCTACTTGTGTGCATATTGGTTCTTAAGATTTTTGGATAATAAGAAATTTCAAATTTTTGGTCTGTAACGGGCCCTATTTTTATGGAGTTCGCTATGGTTTCTTGTGTGGGTGTGGTTAATATTAATATTAATATTTTCTCTTAATTGCTGATGTTGGGCTCTTTTGTGGGTGATGTAATGTAGACCGGAAAGCCCTTTTGGGCTAGTGCACAATAACAGCTCAGTTTTATATCCAGAAGTCAGATTTCAATCCGTTCTCCACCATGACTCATATCCTTTTGCAGTGTAAGATTGTTTTCTTTTTGCTTTAAGGTATAGATTGAAGCAATTTATTATATACCTCTGCTTCTTTGCTTGTAGAATTACTTTGTCAAATGATATTTGTTGAGAAAAAAGACTAAAATCGTCCAGTAAGTTTTCATTTATCTGCGGGGACATTTGATAATTTTTTTTTTTGGACAGTAAAGTTTTAGGATCTAGGATTTGTGTTGTTTTGATTAACTTAACAAAAATGGTATGATGCGAGTGGTTTGTTTTGGACAATAAGGTTTCAGAGTATGTCATTTTTAGTTTTTGTAAGCCACATTGTGTGCAGGGTTCATAAAAAGGTTGAACCCCTGTCCTGAACTCTGTTTCTATTTTAGTGGCTTACTTTTTACGTCTCTCAGCTTTCATTCTGATGATGGATCATGGAGTGTGATCCGAAAAGCAGAAACAATTACAATTAAATTATAGATTGTGGAAATTTGATACCATTAATAGAGTAGGTTTTGTCCTATAAAACAAGCCTAAAGTTGCTGTGTAAGGTACTAGTACACTATCTTCCTATTTTGTGTATTTAGCATTGAGCATGAATCCCAAATACCCTGTCTGCAGGGTTCAAAAAAGGGTAAACCCCTGTCCTGAACTCTGTCTCTGTACCTGTAATTTAGGTGTTGTTCTATAAAACGGGCCTTAATTTGTGTAAAGAACTAGTAAGCTATCTTCCTTCTTTTTGTGTTCAGCATTCAGTATACGAATATCTTTTCCTTTTAGGGTATTGAGGCTGCCGGGTCAAATGTTAAAATTGGTGTCACTACCCATTTTACTTGATACATTCACCACTGGTAGACGTCAATTACATAGTGAAGATATTGATTTGAGTAGCATTAGGATTGTCATAGTTAATGTGACACTGACAGGTGAGGTTCCGCCTCTAGCAACCGGCACACAAATGGCCAACAGATCTGAAATTTCTTTTTCGTTTTATTTTATCATAATTGGAGGACCTGGTATTCTTTGATTTAATTTATCTGCATGGATTTAAAACATAATATTAATTTGTCTTTGGCTTGAATTATCTGTTTTTAATAATTTATTTAAGGAGTTTCTATTTGTTCTTTATTTGTCAGGAATTCCCATTTTCCAGAGTGAAAGCTTAAAATGCCTGTTTTTCAAAAGTAGCCTTTAGCTTGTAGGCTTTTTAGTTTCTGATGTTGGAGGTGGAGAAGTAATTTTTGCAAATCAACATCCTCACGAATTTTAGCCACATTTTTATATTTTGCATTTGGCTTGATTCATTTACGGATTTAATTTGAGTTGATCCTTGTTGAAAAAAGCCTTGATATCTTATAGTTATAATCTTAATTGTTTCTCTGAGAGGACTCCCCAGTATCCTAGGTAGAAACTTTTGTATTTATCCCTGTTTTTCGGAATTTGTATGGTGATTGTACATATAGTGAATTGTGGTTATGACCTTTAACTTTATTTACGCGGGAACCAAAGAGATCGTGACAGAGAGAGAGCTGCTTCCCGCACTACCAAAGGAGGGAAGGGTAAGGATGATGGCCTCACACCTGAACAGCGCAGGGAAAGGTGTGCTTGTTGTAACTTATTCTCTAATTAGCTATCGTTGTAGTACAAAAGTAATCTAAGGTTATGCTAATTCTCTTTATCTGTAAGAACTAATGTGCTACCTGTGTATTACAGAGATGCTAAAGCGCTTCAGGAAAAAACTGCAAAAAAGGCAGCAGCAGAAGCTGGAGGGAAAGATGCTGGGAATAAGAATGCTAAGAAATAATATATGTATTGAATGGTGTATGACTTATTGAGTGTATTAGGAATGTTGTATGTTTGAGGTAGCATAACCGGAGTTGAAATAAAGATTGGTATAAAGTTTAAGTCATTTCAAAAACTTTTGGTATTTGGCCTTTGGATTCAATTTAATGCCGCTAGTTGTACCTTGGAATTCTTAAAACAATTTGCAAAATGCTATTCCTGTTAAGGATTGCTTACAGTCATGATATTTATAGTTTTTTGGTTGGTCTCTTGGTTCATTTTAATCTTGCTAGACATACTTTGAAAACTTCTAAACAAATTGCTAAACATCATTCCTGTTGAGGTTAGATTAGAGTCATCAGTAATGCCATATATAGCTTGCTAGGGTATGATTTCAGCCTATTGCTGTAGTTATATTTCTATTTCATCATGATCAGTTGCTCATTCATATATCAATGTTAGATTTAAGAGCACTAAGATAATTTTTATGCATATTTAACTGTGTGAAACCCGTTTTTATTGCTGTTTAAGTGGGATTAAAATCTGGGAAAGTTGAGATGGGATTTTATGCCTTTTCTGAGGTCAGATATCATGAAGAATAATAAACCAATTTCTAAATGCTTTTCAAGTTTTACAGAATCTAGTAACTTTCCATGAGTTCACTTTTGAGTTCTTTGGTTTTATTTTTATTTATTCTGTTTAGGACAACTTGATTGTTTGCACTCATGGGGAATTTGAATGTTGAGATATCTATTCCCACGTTGGACATTTGGGTCATTCCAACATGTTTTCACTTAAGCCCGATGAAGAGTTCGACTAGTATTATTATTTATTACATCATGCCCGTAGTGACCAGAATAAGAAGGTATTATAAAACGAAGTTTCCTTGGTAACAGTAATTAAGGTATTAGAAAACGAAGTTAGAAACAGTAATGCCCAGGTCATTATTGTGGTATCTACTAACCACGCCTGTTTTTAACGGACACTTTGCATAAGTAGTCTCCTGTAAAAGTTTGTTGCTTATGTTATAAAATCACTGTATGGCAAGCTTTACTCAAATTAGTACTGTTTACCATATTAGTGATCATGCTGTGACAAAACTACTAAAACAGCCTTATGCAATATGATCAAAACACACAATTCAACAAATTATCAGTGTCTAGTTTGACTTTTATGACTGTTAATTAGTAGTAGAAAATGGTTCTGAGGCTTCTATAATTGTAGCCAGGAGCATCATTGGTAAGACTGTCCTATAATATTTGGATTTTGAGATTTCTGACGAGGATCTTAGCAGCAAAAATGAATGTTTCTTTTTGACCATTGGTACACTTCAGTCTTATTTTGCAAAGCATGCTATGGAAACCTTCTCATGCGTGGAAAGCTAAAAAGTATTGTGAGCATAAAGAATAGTGCATCAGAGATGCTAGCTTCAAATCTAAGTTCTGAGGCTCTTAATTTGTGTGCAAATAGAGTTCATAGGAAGGCAATGTAGGGTACATTTGTTTGAAGGAGGCAAGGAGTTTTCCAAACTTTAAAATATTGCATATTACGTAAAGAACCAGAAAAGTATATCAAATGTGTCATGCTCTACCAACGTCAAAATAACATAAATCTTTATATGAATTGTATTGACTTGTCCAAGAATAGGCCCATTTTGTGCATCCAAAAGTTATGGAAATGGGAAACAAAATAAAATCTCCCTCGAGCAGGCGAGTCCTTAAACCAACTGCCTTTGAGCTGTGGCTAAGTTGTATTCATATCCAGACAACTGTATAAATTAGCTGTCGTTTATCAGCCAGCTAATTTTGTGTTAGTATCTAGAGAAGCACATTAGGAGTTCTTTCACCCGTAGACTGATGCTATACAGATATCTGGATATCTATGGCCGTACAATGCAGGGGCGCCTTATCTGTGGGCTAGACACAATTCTGTATGGTTCTTGCTTGTTTGATCGTATTTTGATTATAAAGCGTATGCGGTTTTCAATTATTAGTTTTCTGTTTTTTTTAAAAGCATCCCTGACAGTGGAGTGCAAGCTTTGTACGTTAAAGGATGTTTTTGGGTTCTTTGGGGCTGCCAGGCAGTTTTTTTTAAGTGAAATTTGTTCAAGGTAAACGATTAAAAATTGGTAGATCACGGTGCTGCATCTTTGTCTTTCTTTAATGACCTTAGGAGGTCGCGACAGGAACTAGAGAAGTCCAGTAGTTCTGCACAAGCCTGCAAAATTGTTGAAATAAACTGTTTTCATGCATTTCAGTAAAGCATTTGAATAGAACCTTTTAACTTGTAATAAGGAAAATGTTATACAAAAATAAGCGAAACGAAAATTATTTTAAGACGAGCAAAAAGAAGGGCCACTTGTTTTACTAAAAGCAAAATAAGGTTTGTAAGGCACAACAATTACAATGATAAATTAGTCCTACAACAGCAAGGACATGGGAGGAGGAAGTTAATTGAAAAAAAGAGATCCGCTTCTTTTGAATTAGATAACCAGGGTTTTGAAAGGGACCTTGAATCTTTTTACAAAAAGAAAGCAGCGTTAATCATAGTAGGACAATGCAGGGATAATACAAAAAAACAGTCTAGAAGCAGCCAAGAGATAATTGTTACTAAAAGTGACAAGTTGACATTATGCAAATGGCTATAGTGAGGAAAAGAAGATAGCTTGTTGGTATTTCAATGATTGAAAACTTGATTTATTTGGTTACTTGAGCAGATCAATATTATAAGAATAGATTGACCACAAACGAGAGTGAAGTTATTAAATATTCTTAAGAGGTTATATAGCTCTTCTTGAGCTAAAATAATTAATTGAAGTTGTTTGGGTTCACTTCAAGGGTGGTGTCTAGTACATAGATCTCTTTGAGATCCATATTTTTTCAATGAAGTCCCAACAACTTTATGGATCAAAACTTATGACATCTAGAACAAGCACATGCACACATATATTGAAATAAACAAATAGTTTTTAGGCTATAGAGCTCTTTTTGGACAAACTACATAATTTAGGTTATTTATAGACAAATAGTTTTTAGGTTATAGAGCTCTTTTTGGACAAACTACATAATTTAGGTTATTTAGGATCACTTCCAAGGGGGTGTGAAATGCATGGATCTCTTGGAGTCTTTTTTTTGAAAATCATCTAGAAGTTGGATGTTGTATGTTGGAAATGTTAAAACATATAAGATACATAAAGAGGCTGTTAGAGGGAGTCTTGCTTTAGACCAGCCTATAACGTATGCTATAACACATCATAAGATATTTTTGGATGGAGATATTGAAGTCAAAATATAATTCTAATTTGGCGAGTGGATTATCACTTGTACATGGAAAGTGAAAGGAATATGCCATTCTTAGTCTATGGGCTTGTTTTAAGAGTGGGTATTGGTTTTCTAAGTAGGGATGTGGGACTACATTTATTCATAGTTTCCTAATTATTATTTGATGGTTTCATATATTCAGTCATTTATTTGATGCCTAGGACAAGTCTTGCTTTTGACCAACCAATGATGTATGATATAACACATCATAAGATATATTTGGATGGAGCTTTTGAAGCCAAAATATAATTCCAATTTGGTGAGCAAAGTGAAATGAATATGCTATTCTTAGCCTATGGGCTTGTTTTAAGACTAGGTATTGGTTTTCTAAGTGGCGATGTGGGACTACATTTATTCATAGTTTCCTAATTATTATTTGATGGTTTCATATATTTAGTCACTTATTTATTTGATGCCTGGGATGAACGACGTGGGTGCATGCACATACACACGTACACTTAAATAAAGCAAGATTTTCTAGGTTGTAGAACTCTTTTTGACCAAACTAAATGATTTAGGTTACGAGATCACTTCCAAGGGTGTGCAATGCATAGATCTCTTTAAGATTCATATGTTTTTTTTACAGTGTCCCAATGGATGAAAAGTTATGGCATCTAGAAGTTGGATGTCGTACATTGGAAATGTAAATACATAATAAGACACTTAAAGAGATTACTTAAGGGAGTTGTGCCTTTGAACAACCTATGATGTATGTTATGATACATCATAGCGTATATTTGGTTGAAGATAATGGATTTAAAATACAATTCTAATTTGGTGAATTGATTATCATGTGCATACGGAAAGTGAAAAAATATGTTATTTTTAGCCTATGGGCTTGTCTTAAGATTTGAGCATTGGTTTTCTAACAAGGTATGTGGGGTGTACATTTACTCATGGTTTCGTGATTATTATTTTATGGTTTCATTATTTAGTCTTTTATTTATTTGGTGCTTTGGATGAATATTTGGATGGTATTGTAGATGTTTTTATACTTTATAATTACATAAGATCTCTAGTTGGTGATACTCTTGTAAGTGAATAGACTCTACAAGTGTATTGTAATTTGATCATTGAATATTTGATTACTTTCCTATGGGTTGCAATTTGATTATTGAATAATACATTGTTATTTTGTAACGCGAAACTTTTATCTCATAAGGGTTTCTCCTATGTAAGTCACTATATTATGATATATTAGTTTTTGAATGTTTCTTTGCATGTATGTGATTGGTTTAAGTTTTACATGCTTTCTCACATAGAATAGTGTGGGCAAATATTCCGCATCTCTACTTCCTTTCATTTAGTATTAGAGCTTGATCACTCAATTTTATATGTTTCCTTGTAACTATGTGATTGGTTAACTTTTTACATGCCTTCTCACATAGATTAGTGTACGTAAAATAGGCCACATCTCTACTTCCTTTCATTTTGCATTAGAGCTTGATCACCTCAAAATTTAGTTGTTAGGGGTTTTGTACTAATTTTGGAGGATTGAGAGCTTGTAAATTAAAATTTCTTCTTCTATGACAAATGGAAAGCACATCAAGAATAGAGATAGGCAAGTCCCTGGGCTCAAAGTTTGAGCTTTGAAAGGTTAAGATGGAGTATATGTATATGTTTAGAGATGTATACGATATAATATGTGGATCTAAACCTATAATAATGAATTAAGAAGATCAAGACATTAGACAAAAAATTAAGTGTTTCATGATACTCTATTTGGGAGAATCAGTGGCCTCAAAAATATTTCAATAATCAACCCAAAAAAATTAGTACCACAATATTAAGCCTCTAGTTATCTTTAGTCCTATAAGATGAATGCCTCCAAATACTTTTATCAAATTACTACTGCTCGGAATGCTTTGTAAAACCTTCTACTGTATGTTTACCGAATAGCAGTCTGTTAATTTACCGAAAGACAGTAAATAATCTAGAGTATACCGATCAATCCAGTTAAGTGTAATGCAAAACACTAAAGTAAAGACTCATAAACATATTGACACGTGGATTTTTGACGTGAAAACCTGTTAAGGGAAAAACCACTTGGGACAGGTAACCCAAAATTTTCACTCTTCTGAAGTGAGCTTGGTGAAGAGTCAACCCTGTTAAAGGTTACAAACACACTGTTAGGTGTGACCTTGTTAGTGGATTTAAAAGTTTGGTCTGTCACTTGATATCAGGCATCTCTATGCTATCTTCCTTGATCAAACACTCACTTGGCCTATCAATAGGTATCTGACATCTCATGCTATCTTCATGATCAAACTTTTTGATACTCCTTGGGATCTATCTCAATATAGAAAGGATCTCTAAATCCCGCTCGGTTAAGAGACTTTATGAATCAACGATTAAATTGAAATAGTATGATCTGTTCACATATACAACTTATACTTGTAGATTTTCAGATCTATTGTAATCTCATAAAACTATTATGATCAATATATCTCGGTTTATACCTTTGCTCCACTTTGATTCTGCTTGGTGATGCTGTGCTCTGTTGCTCGGTGTTCGCAATTTTTTTAGCTCTTTCCTCAGCTTGTTGATCAGGACTGTATGAAGTTTCTCTTCATCAGTATCTCTTCAGCATACTCTTTTCATTCATTCACCCACTACACCAATTTGTAATGAATTGAGTTGTCTCTTTATAGACATGATATCACTGTTGTTAGGTTCTTGATTTTCTTGATCTTGGCATGATCCACAATTCTCGCTAATTAGATTTAAAACAAAACTCCTATTTTATCTCGCTGAGATCTTCTTGCCAACTAGACAAAACAACTTTAAATCCATTACTTATCTCTAGCTTTATCTTGTCGATGAAAACAAAGATAACTACTAGTTAACTCTATATTTAGCTCTGCCAGCTAGATATTTTTTCATTTCTGAACTCAAGTTAATTTTGATGTTTAACTCTTTGATAGCTTTGGTCAACACTCCAGTTCTCCTTGGGCTTCTCTGTTGGTTTACACTGTTTCTGGCCGTTAGTTATGCTTGTGATTCTACTCGTCGGTGTTCTTGCTCGGGCATCACTATGACTTGACTTTCAACGATCTCTGTCTATCGGTGTCCACTGACCGTCGATGTTTGAAGTCATAATGTGAATGCTTGTCTCTTGCGCATTACTGAAAGCATAATCTTTTACTCTTTGATTCTCTGAAGTCTTTGACACTTTGATTATAACCGATTAGATTATATCAAGTTGACATCAATGAAAATACAATCCATTAACTGATTTAATGTCTTGCATTATCCTTCTGCATTTTGGTGATCAACTTAACATCTTCAAACACTCAATCAGTTACACGTCATCAATCTCTCCCTTTGGCATTGATGGCAACATACTACATTATCATACTATACTATCACTAATACAATATGAAATATACAGTTTCATCAAGCTTTCCTAATGTAACTATTACAAATGTCTGGCTCTCAGTAAGCTAAAAAATAGCTTAGATTTGTTTCATGCAGAGTGGTTGTCTTTAATCTTCAATCCCTTCTCTGGATAGATGTATCATCTGATATCTCTGTTCTGATATGTGTTCTGCCTTGACTGTTCCTCTTCTTGATAATCTCTTTTTCCTTTGACAACAATCTTTCTCTTTGTCTGAACTCTCTCCCTTAGATGGATATTTCATAGGTAATCAATTTCTCTCCCTTAGAATATTGATTAACTCTTCCTTTCTGATTTTTAGGAACTTATCTTCATGGATGATGATATAATCTCTCCCTTTATCACATCTCTCCCTTATGTCAATGGGATCATCTCTCCTCTTATATGATATGGAATCATCTCCCTGGTGCAGGAGCACCCAAAGACATGAAGACCATAATGACACCAAGGATGCATGGTGGGATCTCTCAGGGGTCCAAGGGACTCAATTATAATGTTTTAAGGCCTATAATGACATTTGATTGTAATA
>MU227154.1:929276-948001 GCA_018584345.1 Thuja plicata
CCTTCCTTGATCAAACACTCACTTGGCCTGTCAATAGGTATCTGGCATCTCATGCTATCTTCATGATCAAATTTTTTGATACTCCTTGGGATGTATCTCAATATAGAAAGGATCTTTAAATCCCACTTGGTTAAGATACTTTCTGAATCAATGGTTAAACTGAAATAGTATGATCTGTTCACATATACAACTTATACTTGCAGATTTTCAGATCTATTGTAATCTCATAAAAATATTCTGATCAATATATCTTGGTTTATACCTTTGCTCCACTTTGATTCTACTTGGTGATGCTATGCTCTATTTCTCGGTGTCCACAGAAAACTTTAGCTCTTTCCTCAGCTTGTTGATCAGGATTGTATGAAGTTTCTCTTCAACATCCTCTTTTCATTCATTCACCCACCACACCAATTTGTAATGAATTGAGTTGTCTCTTTATTGACATGATATCACCATTGTTAGGTTCTTGATTTTCTTGATCTTGGCATGATCCACAATTCTCGCCAATTAGATTTAAAGCAAAAATCCTATTTTATCTCGCTGAGATCTTCTTGCCAACTGGACAAAACAACTTTAAATCCATTACTTATCTCTGGCTTTATCTTGTCGATGAAAACAAAGATAACTACCAGTTAACTTTATATTTAGCTCTGCCAGCTAGATATTTTGTCATTTCTGAACTCAAGTTAATTTTGGTGTTTAACTCTTTGATAACTTTGGTCAACACTCCAGTTCTCCTCGGGCTTCTCCGTCGGTTTACACTATGTTTCTAGCTATCGATTATGCTTGTGATTTTGCTCGTTGGTGTTCTTGCTCAGGCATCACTATGACTTGAATTTCGGTGATCTTTGTCCATCGATGTCCACTGACTGTGGGTGTTTGAAGTCATAATGTGAATGCTTTTATTTTGTGCATTAAAAACATAATCTTTTACTATTTGATTCTCTGAAGTCTTTGACACTTTGATTATAACTGAATAGATTATATCAAGTTGACATCAATGACACTACAATCCATTAACTGATTTAATGTCTTTTATTATCCTTCTGCATTTTGATGATCAAATTAACATCTTCAAACATTCAATCAGTTACATGTCATCACAACATACCAGCCAAACCAAAAGGCCAGAACCCCCAAGAAACACCCAAGAAATCACTGCCAAAGATGAAACTTTGAATAACAACAGCCCAGGAAAAAAAAACCAACAATCTAAATGTTTTCCATATGATCATTAATCCAATTGCAGTCAATTCAAGTGAATATGGAGGAAGACTTATGTTAATTTATTGTGTTCTTTTCTAGATTCATGGAACCATCTTTCTATGGCTATTGGGAATGTTGCCATCAAGTTGGAAATGGATAAGGTAGTGGTGTCATTACTTTGTTAAGAAATACAAAGAAAGACTTACAAATCTATGAAGCAAGCCATATCTACATATGAAAGATAGAAAGAGAGGTAATAAGAATACAAAAAAAGAGGAAAATCTAGATTCAAATATTATGGGAGTTCCATGTATCTTGTTAAGGCCAAGGAAAAATGTTAGATCCCTAGAAGCCTTGGTCACTTAGAAGAGAATACAAGGAAGGGAAAAAGGAGAGTTGTTTTTATAATGATTTTGAAAAGTCCTTCAAAGATGATGGTGATGCCTATGTTGTGGCCTTGGCTACACAAATATTAAATGGACACGGTTGGTTGACTCTAGGGTTTATTTCTACATGATCTCACATCGAGGGTGGTATTTGAAATATGAAGAATATAATGGTTGAAAAATGTACCTTAGAGATGGCTCTCATCTAAAGATTGCTGGTTATGGAAATCTCTAGCTCTAATTCTTTGATGGATGAGTGAATGTGATCAATGGTGTGTTACATGATTATTTTGGAACACCATAATTTTTGTAAGTAAGCTAAATGATTCATCTTTTCAAGTTATATTTATGAGTGGAGAGCATAGTTATTGCACCTGTCAGGGACAACAAGATGGGTTTTTGGGATAGGGGGACAAAGGGTGTCAATTTGGGGATGGCGGTGGGGGGCAGTTCTCTACATACTATATATATATATATATAACTTAAAATTCTAGTTATGAGTGGATGTATAAGACTATTAAGAAGTAACATAGAAAAATTATTTTGTACAGGGTTTCAGGTCCCTTCAAAACCTGTTTTTACCTATAATAAAAAAATAGAAAAATTACAAATGCTAAATACTAAATACTTGAACATTAACTATAAAATTACTAAATAGAAATTAGAATACTAAAAAAATTTCAATTTGACAAATGAAATTGTCGAATTAGCGAAGGAAAGACTTCTATTATATAAAAAACATCATAAAGAAATTTACAATGAGTTGTTAGATAACTGAGAGGGGTGGGGGGGAATTAGTTATTTCCTATTATTCTATAGTCTCAAACACTCCCAGATGTATATAACAACAATTTCAAACATATAAATCAACTCAGTGAAATATGAACTGTGATCTCAAACTTAATTACCGAGTAGCAGTAAATCAATACTGTAATTACTGATTAATGCATATAAAGTAATGTGTAAATCAAAATAACAATCCAACACATCCATACACATTAACACATAGATTTTTAACGTGGTAACCCTGCTAAGGGAAAAACCACATAGGACCGGTAAACCAAAATAATTCACTCTTCTGAAGTGAGCTTGGTAAAGAGCCAACCCCGTTAAAGGTTACAATACACATTGTTAGGTGTGACCTGGTTAGAGGATTTATCAGTAACAGTTCTCCCTTGACCAATCATTCACTATGGGGTCAACAAGAAAACAATCAATATTCATTGAATGTCATAATAAAGACTGTTAAGTCCCACTCGGTTAAGAGATTTTTCTGTAACAATGGTTAAACTGATACAATAATGATATGACTCAAATACAACTCTATTTTCAGATCTATGCTAAGTACATAATACCTCTAATCAATAATCACTTCAGTCCCTTTGATTCTTCATGCTCAGTTCTGCTCGATAAATTCTCTTTCTCTTTCGCTCGGTGTTATCTGCAGAATTGCTTGGTTCTGTCTTTAACCAGTTTGATCAGTCATGCATGAAGTTAATCTCTTCAGCAATATGTGTGCGCATCTTGATTCATAATGAATCTCTTGTCTCTTTTATAGACATCATAAATCATTTAATTTACATCCTTATATTTTGCCGCTTGATCTTCATCGTTGATTTTTTCGCTTGATCCTTCCTTGACAGTTGTGTAAAAAATACATTTCAATCTCCTTCATCCGATCATCTTGAATTTTCATATCCATTTGATCAACATAATAAACATTATCAATTACCTCGAAATCATAAACAATTTTCCAGCTCAACATATTAGTTGACCTTTGGTTTGTTTTACTCAGTCAATATCATGATGCATCAGTGATACCTAGCTCGGTTAACACTCAATTTGGTATACACTGTGTTTTCTTGGTGTCCACTGCTCCAACTCGGTGTATACAAAATTCTTCAATTACCGACCACATAAACTTTGTTTATTCTAGATCTTCAATCCATAATAGATGTTTGTTACCATGATTGATACTCAAATAAGTTGACATCAATGACAATACATTAACTGATTAATGTCTATCATCACATTAGTAACTCGGTTGATCATCAAATCAATGAATTCAAACATACAATCAGCTGTAGTTCATCAATCTCTCCCTTTGGCATTGATGGCAACACAATATGAAATATGCAATATGAACATTCCATAGAATACCAAACTTTAGTTCTACAAATAAATGAAAAATATTTTAGCTCTCCCTAGATTGTACATGTCATATGTTTAATCACTACAAAACATTAAAACTCACCATGCAGACTCTCCCTGCAGATTTGACTCTTCAGTTTTTGAAAATTCTCTCCATGAAATGGATAGATATTTCATTTCTCTCCCTTTCTCTTTTCTGCTATTCTCCCTTGCAGTAGATATATATTTCATTGAATCATATTTCCCTTTGACAACAATGCCAAAAATAAAATATACAACTCTTCAATAACCAAAAATATCTATGGATTTTTGGTTAAGATCAGGTACCTTGCACTGTACTGATATGCAATGTTGGTCCAATTCTCATTTTGCATCAACATGATTGATATTCTGATAAAATATAGGTTGATGCAACCTTCTAGTCAGCTTAGTTATCGATATCCAAGAGATGGACCCCTAGTCTATTCCTCAAGTACTCAAATGTATCCTTGGGTAAGGGTTTAGTGAATATGTCAACTAGTTATCCTTTTGATTGTACATATTCCAGTGTCACTTGTTTTTCTCGTACCTATTCCCTCAAGTAGTGATACTTTATAGATATTTGTTTTATTTTTGCATGCATCATCGGGTTCTTATAAATGTTAATAGCACTAATATTATCACAATAAATTATCACTAGGTCAGTGATATCTTCATTCAAACCTTTCAAAAGTTATTTGATCCATGAAATGTTCAAATAGTTTGCATCAACAACAACATATTCTACTTCTATAGTTGATTTTTATATGCGTCCTTGCTTCTTAATGATCCAAGTAACTAATCTTTCTTCCACAAAGAATGCTCCACCAGTAGTTCTCTTTCTATCATCAATGTTCCCAGCCCAATCAACATTTGTATAATTTTTCAGTTCAAACTTGCCATCTTTCTTGTACCACAATCCATAATCTTTAGTGTTCTTTAAATATCTAAAAATTCTCTTTACAACAGTCATATGCGATTCCTTAGGATTAGCAGAGAATCTTGCTACAATTCCAACTGTGTGTGCAATATATGGTCTTGTGTGTACAACATACATCAATTTTCCAATCATAGATCTATACAATGTCTGATTTACCTTGGCTGTCTGATCATCTTTTGTCAATTTGCATCCAGTGACCATAGGTGTACCAATTGGTTTTGAATCTTCCATTCTAAATATCTTCAGTACTTCCTTGATGTACTTTGATTGAGTAATGTATATGCCTTTGTTCTATTGTAAGATTTGCAAGCCAAGAAAGAATTTGATCTTTCCAAACATTGACATTTCAAATTATTTTCTCAATTCATCAGCGAATGATTTGCATAAGTTATCATTTCCTCCAAATATAATATCATCAACAAAAATTTCAGCAATTAGAATCTTATCATCAGTTCCTCCTTTCAAGTACAAATTTATGTTATCACTTGTTCTAACAAATCCAATAATGATAAGATAGGAGTGTAGTCTTTCATACCATGCTCTCGGTGATTGTTTCAGTCCATACAAATCTTTGTGCAACTTACATACCATGCTTGTTTGATTAGGAACAAAAAAACCTTCAAGTTGTTCAATGTATACCTCTTCTTCTAGTATCCCATTCAGAAATGTATATTTAACATCCATCTGATATACTTTAAATCCTTTGTAAGAAGCATAAGAAAGCGATATTATAACTCCTTCAAGTCTAGCAATGGGTGAAAAAGTTTCTCCATATTCAATACCTTCTTCTTGTGCATACCCTTTGCATACTAGTCTTGCCTTGTTTCATGTAACATCTCCATTCTCATTCAATTTGTTTCTGAATATCCATTTGGTGCCAATTACATTCTTATCACTTGGTCTCGGTACCAATGTCCATGTTTTGTTCTTCTGTATCTTCTCAATTTCTTCATGCATTGCCTTAATCCAATCATCATTTGTAAGTGTATCTCTAATAGTTTTACGTTCAAATTCAAAAATCAAACATGTGTTATCATTCAACTTACTTTGTGTCATCATTCCAGCTCTCTTGTCTCCACTAATATGATTCTATGGATGATGTATTCTTATGTATTTTTCAAGTACAGGTTTAGTTGTTTGTTCTTCATTGTGTTCTCCAGTTGGTGTAAGATCATGATCTCTAGTTGCAACATCTTCCTTATTCTCAGTTGGTGCATCTTGATGCTCGGTAACATTACCCTATTGCTTGGTAATGTTAGGCAGTTGCTCGAGCAAAGTGTTTGGTTCTTTAATGTAAACAAATTTACTGTAGTCTTCTGGTTCTCTTTTACTATCAACATCATTCTTCTTAGCAAATTCATCAATTCTTATATTTTCACTTTTAATGATCTTGTTAGAAGACTTGTCCAAACATTTATAAGCTTTTCTCTTAGTAGAATATCCTAGAAATATTTCTTCATCACATTTTGAATCAAATTTCCCATTTCTATCATCTTTCAGAATATAGCATTGACTTCCAAATATTCTAAAGTAACTCACATTAGGTGTGTAACCATACCATAATTCATAAGGTGTCTTGTTTCAATATTTCTTCAGTTGTACTCGGTTCAATGTGTATATAGTAGTACTAACAACTTCTCTCCAGTAAAATTGTGTAACACTCTTTTCAATCATCAATGTTCTAGCACAATCCACAATAGATCTATTTCTCCTTTCAACAATCCCATTCCGTTGTGGTGTCCTCAGTGCAGAAACCTGTCTCTTAATTCCATGCTCATTACAAAAGTTAGTGAAATCATCATAAATAAATTCTCCTCCCCTGTCTGATCTTAAACATTTCAATTCTTTACCACTTTCTTTTTCCACTTTAACTTTGTACCATTTGAACATCTTAAATGCTTCAAATTTTTCTTTTAAGAACATGACAATCATCAACAAATAAAATAAAGTATCTGTCACCATAATAACTCTGTGTTCTCATAGGTCCACATAAGTTGGTATGAACCAGTTCCAAAATAACATTAGATGAAGAATTTTTTCTCTTAAAACTAGATTTTGACATTTTTCCCATTTGACAATTCTTGCACATGACATGGTCAGGTTTAGATATGCTTAGTAAGCCTCTTACTTTCCTTTTCTTACTGATCTTAACCATGTTGTCAAAATTGACATGACATAGCCTCTTATGCCATAACCATAAATCTTCATTTCTAGCCATTAAACAAGAAATTTATGCAGAGTCAAGATAGAATAGATTACCTTTTGATTGTTCTCCAGTGCCAATCAACTTTCCTAATTCATCATAGATTTTAGCTTTTCTGTTCTCAAATGCAGCTCGGTGACCTGTGTTATTTAACTGTGAAACACTCAATAGATTATGATTAAGTCCTTTCACCCAATATGCATTCTCACATTTGATCATTTTGTTCAGCAATATAGTACCTTTCCCTTTCACTTGACAAGGTGTATCATTTCCCATTCTAACAGATCTACCATTATAATGCTCAAGAAATTCAAAATTGTCTTTATCTCCAGTCATATGATGAGTACAACCACTATGAATAATCCAAACATCATTCTTGCTAACTTTATAAATAAGTGTTGTTTCAACATACCTTTCATCTTCTTCTGAATCTTCTTTTATAGCTACAAACATTGTCTCAATATCTTCATCAGTGTCAGTGTCTTCATCTTTATTTTCAACAAGGTAACATGCTTTCTTGCTTTTGTCTTTGTAATCTCTATTACCCCTTCTGTCATACTGTCAGTTGCTTCTGTATTCTCGATCATCCTTTCTATCTTTAGATCTTTCATTGTTTCTTTCATCATTTTCCTGTTAGGGCATCTGGCAGCAAAGTGTCCAATTTCTTTACAATTAAAGCATACCAAAGATAGTTTACCTTTATATCTTCCTTTATCTTTATGAAATCTTCTAGCCATTAATGTTTCAATTTCATCAAGTTCTCTCATCACTATCACTGTCTCTATCATTTCTTACCATATGTTTTTTTACTAGATTTACTAATTTTCAGAGACAACATAAATACAGACTCAATAGTAGGAACAACACTGTTGTCAAAATTGTTCATCTCAAATGAAATCAGTCTACAGACTAGATAATAAATTGTAATATTATTTCTAGGTGCTACTCTCATTTCATGTATTGCATAGACTCTAATAACATAAATAAGCAATAAAGTTATGAGAATCATACTTACAATAGTATCTTCATCAATAACTCCACCTGCTCCATGAATAACATTCACAACCTCCTTGATTCGGTTACTGTACTGTGCAATGTTTTCTCCTTCTTTCATTCTCATGTCATCAAACTTTCCTCTGAGACTTTTAGCTCTAGCTCTTTGCACATTTACATCTCCTCCATGAACTAGTGTGAGCGTGTCCCACATCTGCTTGGCAATTGTACATGTCTTGACATACTCAAATTCAACATCAGATAGTGAATAAGTAAGTTCTATCATCATAGTATTGTGTTCATGTCTTTCTCTCAGCTAATCAACAGTCAAAGGTCCAATGGGTAAGGTGAACTTAGTATCCAAGTATTGCATGACATCATTTCCAATCCCTGACAAATATAGTCTCATTCTGCTCTTCCATGTTGAGAAATTGTCCTTGTTCAGCTTAGGCACATCTTTCTTATACATCTTGTGATATTTAGCTTAAGTCCTTTAAAAATTTCCTTCTAAGCATTGTATGCTCTGATACCAATTTTTATATAAATGAGGGTGGGGGGGTGAATCAGTTAGTTCCAATTATCCTACAGTCCCAAATACTCCCAGATGTATATAACAACAATTTCAAACATATAAATCAACTCAGTGATATATGAATTGTGATCTCAAACTTAATTACCGAGTAGTAGTAAATCAATACTGTAATTACCAATCAATGCATATAAAGTAATGTGTAAAGAAAATGACAATCCAATACATTCATACACATTAGCACATAGATTTTTAATGTGGAAACCCTGCTAAGGGAAAAACCACTTGGGACTGGTAACCCAAAATAATTCACTCTTCTGAAGTGAGCTCGGTAAAGAGCCAATCCTATTAAAGGTTATAATGCACATTGTTAGGTGTGACCTGGTTAGAGGATTTATCACTAATAATTCTACCTTGACTAATCATTCACTATGGGGTTAACAAGAAAACAATCAACATTCATTGAATGTCATAATAAAGACTGTTAAGTCCCACTTGGTTAAGAGATTTTTTTTGTAACAATGGTTAAACTGATACACTAATGATCTGACTCAAATAAAACTCTATTTGCAGATTTTTAGATCTATGCTAAGTACATAATATCTCTGATCAATAATCACTTAAGTACCTCTGATTCTTCATACTCCGTTCTGCTTGGTAAATGCTCTTTCTCTTTCCCTCGGTGTTGTCTGCAGAATCGCTCGGTTCTGTCTTTAACCAGTTTGATCAGTCATGGATGAAGTTAATCTCTTCAGCAATATGTGTGCACATCTTGATTCATAATGAATCTCTTGTCTCTTTTATAGACATCATAAATCATTTAATTTACATCTTTAGATTTTACCGCTTGATCCTTCCTTGGCAGTTGTGTCAAAAACATGTTTCAATCTCCTTCGTCTGATCATCTTGAATTTTCATATCTGTTTGATCAACATAAAAAACATTATCAATTAACTCAAAATCATAATCAATTCACCATCTCAGCATCTTAGTCGGCCTTCGGTTTGTTTTACTCGGTCATTACCGTGATGCGTTGATGATACCTAGGTCGGTTAACACTCAACTTGGTATACACTATTTTTGCTCGGTGTCCACTGTTCCAACTCAGTGTATACAAAATTCTTCAATTATCAACTCCATAAACTTTGTTTATTCCGGATCTTCAATCCATAATAGATGTTTATTACCACCGTTGATACTCAAATAAGTTGACATCAATGACAATACATTAACTGATTAATGTCTATCATCACATTAGTAACACGGTTGATCATCAACTCAATGACTTCAAACATACAATCATTTGTAGTTCATCATGAGCATCATGATATAAAAACATATATAAAATAATCCAGTTAGTTCCAGTTATTCTACAGTCCCAAATACTCCGACATGTATATAACAACAATTTCAAACATATAAATCAACTCGGTGATATATGAATTGTGATCTCAAACTTAATTACTGAGTAGCAGTAAATCAATACTGTAATTACCGATCAATGCATATAAAGTAATGTGTAAAGAAAAATGACAATCTAACACATTCATACACATTATCCTACTCAGTGAATCACTTAGTTCCAGTTATCCTACAGTCCCAAATACTCTCAGATGTATATAACAACAATTTCAAACATATAAATCAACTTGGTGATATATGAATTGTGATCTCAAAATTAATTACCGAGTAGCAATAAAACAATACTGTAATTACCGATCAATGTATGTAAAGTAATGTGTAAATAAAAATGACAATCCAACACATTCATACACATCAACACATAGATTTTTAATGTGGAAACTCTGATAAGGGAAAAACCACTTGGGATCGGTAACCCAAAATAATTCACTCTTCTGAAGTGAGCTTGGTAAAGAGCCAACCCTGTTAAAGGTTATAATGTACATTGTTAGGTGTGACCTGGTTAGAGGATTTATCACTAATAATTCTCCCTTGACTAATCATACACTATGGGGTTAACAAGAAAACAATCAACATTCATTGAATGTCATAATAAAGACTATTAAGTCCCACTTGGTTAAGAGATTTTTTTTGTAACAATGGTTAAACTGATACACTAATGATCTGACTCAAATACAACTCTATTTGAAGATTTTTAGAGCTATGCTAAGTAGATAATATCTCTGATCAATAATCACTTAAGTCCCTCTGATTCTTCATACTCTATTCTACTCGGTAAATGCTCTTTCTCTTTCCCTCGGTCTTGTCTGCAGAATCACTCGGTTCTGTCTTCAACCAGTTTGATTAGTCATGGATGAAGTTAATCTCTTCAGCAATATGTGTGCACATCTTTATTCATAATGAATCTCTTGTCTCTTTTATAGACACCATAAATCATTTAATTTCCATCCTTAGATTTTTCCGCTTGATCTCCACCATTGATTTTGCCGCTTGATCCTTCCTTGGTAGTTGTGTCAAAAACACATTTCAATCTCCTTCGTCTGATCATCTTGAATTTTCATATCTGTTTGATCAACATAAATTTTTTTATCAATTACCTCAAAATCATAATCAATTCACCATCTCAGCATCTTAGTCGGCCTTCGGTTTGTTTTACTCGGTCATTACCGTGATGCGTCGATGATACCTACGTCAGTTAACACTCAACTCGGTATACACTATGTTTGCTTGGTGTCCACTATTCCAACTTGGTGTATACAAAATTCTCCAATTATTGACCCATTAAAATTTGTTTATTCCAGATCTTCAATCCATAATAGATGTTTCTTACCACGATTGATACCCAAATAAGTTGACATCAATGACAATACATTAATTGATTAATGTCTATCATCAAAATAGTAAGTCGGTTGATCATCAACTCATTGAATTCAAACATACAATCATTTTTAGTTCATCATGAGTAGCATGATATAAAAATAGATATAAAATGTCCTTCAACCAGCTTATATTTTAAATGTCTTAGGTTTGCAAATGATCTTCAATCAACCAAAAAATATATGCATATATCTGATTGATTTTCTTGTGCGCGCACGCATGCACACACATTTTAAATGTCTAGGGACAAGAGACTTCCAAAAGTCCTTGAGACACTCAAGGGACTCTTGGGCATCCCCACGTTTTGGTGGCAATTGAGTGGCAGTAGGGGATGAGGTCCCCCTGTCCCAGAAACATGGGGGTCCAAGGCCATGGACGCATTCCCATATAATGCTGGTGAAGAGTAGAAGATGATGGGATGAAATATGGTTATTGATAAGAATATCTACATAAGCACCATATCTTAGTGACATGACATGCATTTTTCATTTTAATAACTTTTTTGTTCATTTATGGCTAGAAACAATTTAAGCACCAAATAAGTTAGACTTTGGACAACACATATGCCACATCCTTGTTAAGAGATATATACCAATTATTTGTAGGAACTCAATATCATGCTTTGTATCTCAAATATTTGACCTTTAATTTATCATAACAGTTCATTTTTATCTCTGTGAAATGACAAGCTAGCTATAAAATTGATTTGAAAATTTCTCAATTTTAATTGATATTCAAAGGCTAGAAATGGGAAATTTTTTTAAATAACAATGTCTCCCCAACTTTGATTTATCTTGAATAGACAATATTTGAGCCTAGAATTGACAATTCGGTTGCTACGAGTGCTTGAGAACACCATAAGAAAAATGTGAAACTCATTGATTTTGGTAATTGGACAGGTTCATATAATTCATAAGTAGCTCCTAATTTCAATTATTACCAAGATCTAAAGATGCTGCAACATAGAAGATTGGGAAGGATCAACCACTGGTTGTTTGCACTTTGCCTCCAAGCAACAAATCTGTTTCCTGCATAGGTATAGAATCCTAAGGAGAATTTGTGGCTACTAGGGTCTCAAAAGTGCAAAATGTGAGTGAAGTATCTCGATAAGAATCAGGTTTTGATTCCTTAGCATTTGAAGGAGCTTCGATCAAGTAATTATGAGTACAATATTTTAACCGCCAGGATTGGATCAAATTTTTTAATGTTTATGGAGCAAGTACTGGCAATATGTCCATTTTCGAAGCACCTTCTCTATTGGAAAGGAAAACCTTCATAATCTAGAAGTTGAGTGTAGCTGTGATCAACAATCTTTGAATGTGATGCCAACAGGGAGATCCCTTGTGATATCCATGTCTACAGGAAAATGTTGTATGGGTGAAGTTAGAAGTGTCTGAGTCAACTACCAAGAGGGCTTCCAAAAGTCACTAATCACTTCAAAGCAATCCTCAAATTAGAATTGGAATGAGAGATTAAAGTTATGTAGAGGGTGTTGGCTCCTGGTACAATCACAATACATTAGATACACATTAACAATATATTAATCATATCCAGAGCATGAAGCATATCAAAAATAAGAAACACCATATCTAGAAGTTGAACATAAGAAAAAGAATATATATATATATATATATATATATAAATATATATAATCCAAAATAAAATTGAAAAGCTATTTAAGTCTATTTTTATTTATAAAATAGTTTATATTAATAATAATATATAATAAAAAATATAGTAAAATAATTACAAGAATAGGAAATAAAAAATGGATATATGGAAAAATGCGAACTTGTTTTGGCATGAAAGAAAGAGAAAGAAAGTATATTGTTTCAAAAAATAAAGTACAACTCCTTCACAAAAACCCTAGTTTTTTATATGTTTACCCTCCTTATGACGGTCCAGAAACTATCGTTGCCTCACAATGTTTTCATCCTGTGATTATAACCATAGCTTGACTGCCCCCCTTCCCCTCAGGTAATCAAGCTTGTCAAATGTATGATGCTCCATTAGATAGAAATGGAAAGAGATGGTATAGAAGGCTGAGTAGCTTAAGATCCCTCAGGACTGATGGGGAAGAAGATAGATTAAGGAATTTTAGGGCAAACCCTCCTCCAGTATTAGACTCCCCCAAGTGGACCACAATAGTTTCAAGAAAAAAAGAAATGGAAGCCCTTCTTTTCTCTATCATAATCATAGGGAACCACTCCCTATTCTTACAAAAAATAGTCTTAGTCATCTTCAAATGATGAAAATGGGCGCGACCAAAAATAGATCAAACTAGAATGGTCATGATCCTTTGGATCTGCAGAGGAACAAACCTGACTACCAAAGGTGACCAAAGCATCCCACTCATCATAATGATGAGATTCCCTGTGTCCAGACACAAGAAATTATGCTGGCTTTGGACATCAAAGATGGGCTGATTGAGAAAAATCAGGACCTATGCAAAAAATTTGGGGTTTTTGTCAGATGGAAAGGTTTAGGGATCTCATCTCAGAAGATAGAAGAATGGTTAAAGGTAACCTTCCTAATCCAGGTAGGTATTGGTCTTCTTGCAGAAGATTTCATTTATATTGATTGTTGTAATATGGAATTAAAAGATAAACTGCTATAGGGTGGATGCCCTAGGTTTAGAGGACATGATTTTCTTGTTAGGGACTGCGAACCTTTCTTTAATCCTTACAGTCTGAAGAATTTAATGGTAGAAAGAGCGGTTCTACTTCATAACCTTCTGGTGGAGCTTATTAATATAGAGTATTTCAGGAAGATATGTAGTCTGCTAGGAAAATTTGCAGGAGTCGTAGACTCTTTAATTGCACAAACTAACAATAGTATAATAGTTTGAATGGACATTAATGTGAAATATTTTAAACTAATAGTAATCCACAGTAGGAATATTTCCTTCAAAATTGAGCCATTTCTTTACACGGGGAATTTTGAGGAGGGGGTGGAATCATCTTTTTTCTTTCCTCCTTAGGTCGTTAGTGACCCTGGTGTAGGAGAACCTAAGTTTAGAAACATTTCTAGGATAGAAAGCTTTTTTGGTTTGTAAGGTGTTTTGTTCCACCATTTTTATAATGACTGAGGTCAATCGGTGAACAAACACCATAGTTTCTAGATAGTTGTTTCCTAGCTTAAGTGTGTGTTGAGGTAGTTTATAAACCTCTAGAAATGCAACTAGGCCCTAGCAACTGAAGATTGATGATCTACAGATAAGCGATGCTAGTGCTCGGGAATGTTTGTCGGTAACATCCCTCAGGAATGTCCATCGGTTGTGTTGCTCGGTGATATTGCCCGATGTCAATGTTTTTTTCAAGTTTTTGTTCTGACGCTCGGTGTTGAAGCTTTTGTGTTCACCAACAATATTTTTGTTTCTCGATGAAGTCAACGCTGGCACTCGTTAATGTCGGTTAACGACCCTAGAAGCGCATGATGTGACATTTGTGACTACCTGGGTCAACTGCAACGACTCTCAACATGTTGTTTTTTCTTGGAATAAATAGGGACACCTATTCTAGTGATGGAAGGGTCATTTATGGCTCAACCAGGCCGCCTATACAAGGTGGTTGAAGTTGTTGAAGGAGCATGAGATATTTCTGAGAGATAGATATATAGTTGAAAGCTTTTGTAAGAGAAGTAGTGGGAATAGAGAGTAGACAGAAGACAAGAACACATGTATTTTGTAATAGAATAGACTTTGTGAATACAAAAGCATTTGGAGAATCATATTGAGCATTTGTGTGATGGATTCTATGTGCAGTGTGTTGTATTGTGTTATTCAGGTTGAACCAGTTGGTTTAGCTTTGAGAGTAGAACTATCCTGTTAGATTCCACAACATGAGATAATAGCCTTATGGTGAGAACCAGGTCTAGAGAACTTGAGGTGAAGATCTTAGTGACTTCCTCAAGTTAGGGTTTGATAATACCTATAAGGTCCATTCAGTGACCTTGAAGCAGAGTTAGGCTGACTCTTGGTAACAATTAGACCTTGAGTCTATATTAGATTGGTATTAGAGCAAGTTAGAGAATTGGGCTTGTGTTGTTTGGGTGTGATTTTCAGAAGAGTCTGTAAATTCTTCCAACATGGTTTCCAATGCAGAACTGGCAGGAGATTTTGGAGAATAGAGAGAGGAGAATAGACTCATGAAGGAACAGTTAGCCAAAATGGTATGCGAGTTAGAGGAAGTGCAATTTTGAACTACAACAGTCAGTGAGCTGATGAGAGAAGCCGATGAGAAGGGTAAATTAGTGGCCAAGGAGGACATGATTCCATAGCCATACCTTGTGCTTCAAGAAGACCCATTCTTGAAGGCATTGAAGGAAATGAGTGGTAAGTGCTTAGAAGGTGTGCCTCTATTTAGTGAAAAAACAGATTCGTAATTAATCATGGAATGGATAGAAGGTCTTGAAAATCACTTTGATTGTGATAGTGTGACTGAAGCTTAGAAAGTCAGAATAGCCAAGACAAGATTGAGAGGGAATACACTCACTTGGTGGAAATTTGTCTAAGATGAAAGGACAAAAGGAGGAAAGAACCCCATAACTAGTTGGAAAGGTATGGTGGAAAAAATGAAGGAAAATTACCTTCCTGATGATTATGAAGTGCAACTGCATAAGAAAAGGCAGAATATGAGGTAGAAAAACTTATAAGTCAATGCCTATACAGAAGAGTTTCATAAGTTATGCTTAAGATCACATGTGATGGAAGAAGAAAGCTTAAAAGTGGCAAGATATTAGAATGGCCTCAAATGGAGTATTCAAGAAGAGATTAGTCTCTTAAGCCCCATGACTGTACATCAATGCTATCAACTATCTCTCAAGGTAGAAGAGAAGTTCAAGAAGAAACAAGATTCAAACAGAAAAGGCAGGGGACAAGACAACATAGGTCATAGAGGAGGATATGGAGGAAGGAAGCCTGAAGCTAAGAATCAGAGTGAGAAAAAACTCATAGAGAATCAAGGAGAACCCAGTAACAATGGAGGGGGTTAAAAACAAGGCAGAGGTTCAAATAAAAGTTCAAGAGGAAGAAATGATAACCAAGGAAGAGGATCTTACTTCTCTTCAATGAAGTGCTATAATTGTCAGCAGTTTGGGCATCCTGCATATAGGTGTCCTGCAAAGAAATCTACTTCGCAAGGAGGCGAGAAAAGATCTAACTATGTGCAAGAAGAGTATTCTAGTAGCAAGACTACAGAGGTCCCCATAGGATCAGAAATGAGAGAGAATTTTATGGTTTGGAGAGCACTCCTCAAAGAACCCATCAAAGAAGAGCCAATCCAAAGAAGATCTTTGTTTTGAGTCAACTGCAAGGTACTCGGTAAGGTCTGTAAAGTTATCATAGATTCAGGTTCTATTGATAATATAGTTTCTTTAGAATCTATTGAGAAGTTAAAGCTGACAAGGATACCTCATACTAATCCTTATAGAGTTACTTGGTTGAATAAAGATCAACATGTAATAGTCAATGAACAAGCTTGGGTAGAATTTTCCATAGGGAGGTATAAGAATAGAGTTTTGTGTGATGTCCTACCCATGGATGTGTGTCATCTACTATTAGGTAGAACTTGGTAGTTTGATCGAGCCGCAGTTCATGATGGAGTTGAGAATTCATATTCCTTCAAGGATGGAATAACTTTCAGGGTACAGTCAACCTTGGAATAAGAGAAAGAAAAGAAAAAAGGTCCCAACCTACTGTTGGTCGGTGAGAAAGAATTCTTAAAGACAGTAGAACAAGATGGAGTAGGATTTTCTTTGGTTTTAAAACCAAAAGGTGAAAAGGGAAATAAGAGGGAAGAGTTGCCTTGATGCAGGAGCATCCTGGGTGTAAGGGCAATCTTGCATCACCCAAAAATATGTGTTTTTCTATTCAATAAGGGCTATTTTGTACAAAGCTGCTATTTTTGGAAACTTACTATTTTTAGTAAGTTGGTCGTTTGAACTTAGAATGTTCTAATTTTCCAGGTGAAGGTTCATCTTAGTCATATAAGAATGTCAGTTGAATTTCACTGCCAGATCATCTGTATTGGCGAAGTTATTAAGGATTTACTATTGAGATTTTAGGGTGCAAAACCTTTGAGCTCAATTTTCAGGACCTTAGAGGCTCCGGATCGAGGTTGAACCCCTAGCTGACTTGTGCTTTGCTAGTCAAGAACTGTAGATCGCGATCTCCCCTTTCTAGAAAGTGGTTATAATAGCCAATCAGAGCTACGGTTCAAAAGTTATGGCTTCCAAAAGTTGGGCTACCCAATCTCATGTTTTGTAAATATTTAAAGCCGACCCTTTTGTAGTAAAAGTGAAAAATAATTAAATGCTAAGGGTAGTCGGCCTTAATGACTAGATTTCTGGAACTTTCTTAGGCGGTGGAAAATTGCCTATTTAAGGAAGGCCCGTGGTGTTTTCTAGGGCTGTTCTGGGTGGTTATTTGAGGCTTTGTCCTACAGATTATTGTAAGGCATGGCTATGTGGCTTTTGATATTGTAATTTTGAAATTTGTAATTCCACATTTGTGGAGCCAATAAGAAGCCAATTTTCTGTTCTTGCAAATTTGTGTTGTTTCTCTTTGTTTTTGTTGTGTGTTTGTGGTATTAAGGGGAGTCCCCCTTCATCAAGTGGTATCAGAGTGAGAAGTTCCTGAGTGTGTAAATAGATCATCGACTGTGAGGCAGTTTGCACCAGGACAGTGGTTAGGGCTTCAACACGCATCGCAAAAATGCCTCCACAAAGGGAACATGGCGGAAGAGCTAGCATTGTGACACCTGAGGTTAGAGAGCTCTAGAGACAAGTGCGAGCATTGCAAGAAGAGATTCAAAGAGGAATGAATCTTAATGTTAGAAACGAAAGTGAGGATGAAGCCAAAGAAGGAAATGATGATCAAGAAGAAGTTGAAGTTTTGAATCCAGAAGAAGAAAGGCTTTTTTTAGCCATTTCCAAGATTGGGAAAAGAACTAAGATTGAGGTTCCTACATTTTCAGGGAATCTTAACCCAGAGGAGTTGATTGACTGGATCAACAAATGTGAAGAATATTTTGAGTATGAAGATATTGAGGATCCTGATCGGGTCAAGTTTGCGAAGGCCAAACTGAAGGGTCATGCGAAGATCTGGTGGCAGGAGATCCAATTGGAGTGAAATTGAAGAGGAGAGCATAAAATCACAAGATGGGATCAGATGGTAGATAATTTGAAGTGAAAGTTCATTCTTGTTGATTATAAGCTTGACCTACTGAAGAAAATGCAAAGTTTGAAGCAAGCAGAAAAATCTGTCCAAGAGTATACGGAGGAGTTCTATCGAATCCTCATCTGAACAGGCCATGCGGAAGCTGACAAGGAGAAAGTTTCCCATTACCTTAATGGGTTGAGGTTGAGCATTCAGAAGGAGTTGAACCTGATTCAAATGAATAGTATTGAAGAGGCCTACCAGTTTTCCCTAAAGGTAGAGGAAAAGTTGAACAAGAAGTTTGAAAGCAGGCAAAGCGGAAGAGGTCGCGGTGGAAGATCTGG
>MU227154.1:964339-974769 GCA_018584345.1 Thuja plicata
ACACACACACACACACACACACACACACACACACACACACACACACACACACACACACACACACACACACACACACACACATATCCATTATTCAGAAAGAATCATTAATGATTTTCACTCATTAAATGTAACATAGAGCAGGATGATATCTGGATGCCATTAAGAAAATCTAATACATGTAACATATATTAAACATCTGATAGATTTATGTAGTAGGATTCTAAGAAGAGGTAATACTAAATTTTTAGTTTGAAAAAGTATTTTAATTAAAGGCATTGGTGCCTCACATGATTACGCACTTAAATCTATAATTGGAAGGAGAGATAATTTTTAGAAAATCTCGCGCTTGGATTCACATTAATGCTGGATTCTCGTAAGATAACACTTAAAAAATAATTAAGATCATAAGGAATGTAGGCACATGCCCCCTAATAAATTGATAATCCTCACCACATGCATCAATCATAATTATTCTAACTTTACAACCTAGTTAGTTAAATGTCATTTACAAGCACAAACAATAAACTTTCATATACTAAGCGCTTCAAAGTCCAGGTTAACATGTCTATTTATAGGAAAGGCTCTATGTTCTATTCTCGCAAAAAGATTCAATAACACAGATCTGGTCTGCATCTAAGGTTTGTTACCTCAGCCCAAATCTTTATATCTTAAGCCTCTGTTTCTAGATTATAATTAATTAATTTTTTTAATTCTTTGTAGGCAATTTATACCAACGTTAGAACTCTTGATACCTCTGGAAAAAGGGATATGGCATTTCCTGGTAGTATCAAACCAGAAAGGTGGAGTAGAGTTCTCAAGCCTATAGATTACATGACCAAAAGGGCAGTCAAATTGGCCTTGGGAGATTCACATTTTGATTATAGTTTCACTCTTCGCACCATTAGGGAGCTTGTAGGCACATTCATATCTTGCCTACTTAGGGCTGGGAATAGTAAAGCTAGCACGATAGCTCTTTGCAAAAATATTTTCATTGATAAAATATTGGGGGGTTAGAAGAAGTGGTTTATAGTATAAAATTTAGGCAGCAAATCCCGTACCCAGAAGACTATATGAGGGCTAAAATAGGAATTTTGGAGCATAAAAATAGTATCCCTCGAAGGCCATGCCTAATATTTAAATAAATCGATACCATTGAAGCACACTGGGTGGAAATTAAAAGAAACATGGATTTCCTTCATCGATTGACTCAAATTATCCCCTCCAACAATACAAAATGGTTGTCTCAGTACTTTGAAGCAGAAGGATTCTCGATCTTGCCCTCGTTCAAACAAATGGACTTGGAAAAGATACAAGATACACCTCCTATCTTCATTAAGAAAGGATGGATGAGTAAAAGCCCTAGTAAAAAAGAAAGAAAAGGGAAGAAAGCTGTAAGTTACATGTTCAAGGAAGAAGGGGATTCTGAGGAGGAAATTTTGGTTCTCAAAAAAGTGAAAGAGGATCCCTACTGATTACTGTGGCTAGGAAAAGGTTTTATACACATATATGTTAAATATTTACGATAAGTAGACATTACCAAGGACATTGAATAACAATAATGATATTTCTAAAAGATTGTTTTTTGATGTGCTCTTCAGTATTAGGTACTAGTAAGTCTTGCAGGTTTTGTATTTTGAATATGAACATATGAAATTTGCATTTATCCATTAATAGAATGTTCCAAGTAAAGGATAAATTTAGGGAATATTGAGGATAGTTATAAGTTGTCCTCTCTGCTAATGACATGAAAGGAAGGAAGTATTGAATATGCTTCTGAGTTAAAAGATAAATTTTGGGTCCTATATTGTGATGATAGTTTTAGTAGCTTAATATAGCTATCTACCAGTCAAATGTATTTAGAACTGAAGAATAAACTTAAAATATAAATACTTGATATCATACTCTGATGTGTCAGAGAAATGTTAGATCAACATAAATATTTGATGCGTAGTCTTTTATTAGCAATTCCATGTATATATGGTAGACTCAAGTTTTCCACACAACAAATCTGAATAAGAAATTTTATGTTATATTCTTGGCTGAGGTTTAAAAGCTTGATATTCTCATTTTAGTTAAATCCTGAAGGTCTTTTGTCTTGAAGTCAAAACATACTAATATATGGGATGACTTCAGGACAAAATCCCTTAGAACGAACAACTCTTTTATGGGATGATCTTATGATTTTTTTTCTTTTCAGCAGGTCAATGAGACTCTGAGAAATGATATTTGGTAAATATGGATGAAAACTCATTTTTAATATCACTGGTTCAGCCAGATAAATTTTTATTGTTACTCCAATTGTACATTGAAGTTGTCATTAGTTATCAAGGAGACATAATGGACAGACGATAACAGAGTCACAATAGGATAGTTGGTTTAAATAACCAAAGTGTAGAGTTAACCAAGAGCACTGATCATGCCCAGAGTTAACCAAGTACAATGATACCCAAGCTGATAGACTATACTGAGCAATAGACAACACCAAGATACATAACATAACTGAACACCAGTATAACGAAGATACATAGTCTACACCGAGCACCGAGAGACAACATTAACCGAGTGGAACAGAGACCACCTAAATGTTTGTTATGGCACATTATTCTATGTAAATTTTTTTTAGCTGACCTAGATTAATGATTTAAACGACCGAGGAGGACATTAATTATGGATTTACATCATTAATTGTTTATGTCTCCTATGTGTAGATGATCAAGGTAAATTATGTACACTCTTGATCTTAGGGTAGGGATGTAATTGTTAAGCCCTAATTAGGTCATATCATTTGATATACATGTATAGATATCAAATTTAGTAATGTATGTTGATCAAGCAATGATCAAGTAGCCACCATACTACAAACATCAGAGATCAGACAAGGGGTTTTAAGGACAGAGACTACATTGCAGAAATCAGTTCACAAAACTAAGGCAAGACTACCGAGCAGAACAAAGCATAAGGTATTATCATTCATATTGAGGTGATATATTTTGTATGTACTTAATGGATATGTATCAGCAATATTGAGATTATATATGTTTCAGATCAAATTTCTGTTACTCTCTAACAATTGTAATAGACTCCAAAATCTCTTAACAGAGTAGTGTAATGTAAGAAAATGGAAATGTTACCAAAATGTAAAGGATAAATAATGTGTGATGTATATATATTGAATGTGATGTAGGAATAGTGGATAAGGTAAGATTGTCCTCTTAATCCAAAAATTCATAAAGGGAAGATCCAAATTGACTAACCCCAAAGAAAGGATCAATGCATAAATGAATCACTATTAAGGATAGAGATAAAGAGAAAAAACCTAACTTCCGCTTTATAGAAGAGAGTGTGTAATAGATTTAGGAAGATTAAAAATTTAATTGAAATGAATTCAAGACAAGTACTAACCTCAAAATACAATAGATCTGAAGAATGCTATTTTTGGGTATCTGCACTGAGTTTCTGGAAATTGTGCAACAGGATCTAGAACAGAAACGTAGAGATGAAGAAAACCCAAAAATGTTTTCCAAATCTGGCTTAGGTCAGATTTTGACACAAAAATGAATGTCACCTTAGACCAAAAATTTCTGATTTTGACCTAGAATAGAGTGTTGATTCTGACCCAGAAATGAATGTCACCTTTGACCCAAAAGTTTTGATTATGACCCATAATTTCTGATTTGGACCTGCACAGTCAGACAAAAAATCTGTTTCTAAATCCTGACAATTTGCCGAAAAGGGTATCCAAATCTGCACTCTAATTCGCTATTTCGAACATGTCCCTGCAAGAAAAATGTTTTTTTTTTTTTGGGGGGGGGGGGGGGNCGAACATGTCCCTGCAAGAAAAATGTTTTTTTTTTTTTGGGGGGGGGGAGGGGTTTGCCTTAGTCAAACCCTGATTTAGGAATTAACCTTGAAATCAATAATTGAAATAGAGAATGATAGCAAGTAGTAGAAGTAGATCTAATAATGAAGCTATGACAATAGATATGCAATTATAATTTGAATGTAAACAAGTATGTAAATATGAAAGCTTGGACTCAATATTAGAAACCATAAACCTCCATGATTGTATGCTTGGAATCCACCTTGAAAGAAGAATGAATTAATCTTGAGGATGCACAAAGGATCTTGAAGGAAGATCACACCACTACGATGGATAGATCTAGGGTTTGAATGATGAATCTTGAATGCTTGAACCAAATCCCTTCAAAGGCTTGAATGCTTGAATCCTTGGTCTTCAATGGAGAACTTGAATGCTTGAGAAGAAGACTTGAAAACCTTGATTTAACTTTTAAATCTTGATAACATGTATAAATCTTATTTATTTGATGGTTGTTCGCTTGTGATTATGCTTCTTGGATAGATAACTTTTGTACTTAGAGAAAATGAGAGGAGAAGGCTTCCTTATATACCAATCTAGGGCACAATATTCTAGACAGGCCTACATAGGAGAATTAAATTACCATTAGACCAATATCCCTAGAAGAGGACCTACATTAAAAATAATTTCAAGAATATTACTTTGGAACCCGAAACAACCAACCCGGAAGCGGGAAATGAACTTTTGAATGACCCCCGACAACCGACAAACTTTCCATTTGGAAAGGGGGACTTCGGTCAAAATCAAGGTCAATGTTGAACTAGGTTAAGGTCGAGGTTGAGGTAAAATTTGACCTAGGTCAAGGTCGAGGTGGACCTTGACCCAGGGAGTCAGAACCCCTAGAAAATGTGCCAGGTGGGATAGATAGTGTCCGAAGAGGCCCAATCAGGGTCCTAAATAGGCACATAAGTAGGAGAGGGTGTAGAAATGAGAGGAAAGTATGATGATGGTAAAAAACACCCCCTAAGGAGGGCTAAATGTTCTTAACATGGAAGTGCTTCCATTTTAAGATGATACATTAAGCCCCCACTTTAGTGAGAGTATAGAAATCAAACATACTCGAGGTAAATTTAGAAGAAAGACTCCAGTGGATCACAACAAGGTAGAACATCACTTAGTCAAGGAAATGAGCCCCCAGACCAAGGATTCTAACTCAACATACATGCAAAAATATATGAAAGAAAAGAGGAATTAATCATAGAAAGCATACATGACTACATAACCAAGACAAGAGCAACACTATAAATAACATAGCTTCATGATCTAATCCTACTAACTTGAAAGAGAAAGAGAGAAAAGAGAGAGTGATTACCTCACCTAGTATGATTCCCACCTTACCACGAATCACCAAGGAGGGAGAGCCCAACAGGTTCACCCATGAACTATGCTTTCTAATTGTAATGCATCTTCTGATGGCTTTTGGAATATTCATAGATGCACATTCTTGTATCAGTATAGAATATCAAATGCGTTTCTCTTTAGGATTTAGCAATTTATGTGTGCTACCTTCCAAGGATTTAGCATATTTGAATATGAAAAATGCACATCTCTTCAGGATTTAGCAACTTATGTGCATTACCTTCCGAGGATTTAGCAAAAATAAAAATAAAAATGCGTGTCTCTTCAGGATTTAGCAACTTATGTGAGTTACCTTCTGAGGATTTAGTATGTTGTAAAATGTAAACTATAGTATAAGGGAGACCCTATATATGCCCCCTCCTTATCATGACTACCTACTAGGAAGGATAAGGAAGAGAAAAAAGATACCTACTTCACAAGGTAAGGAGATATCCTGTTTAACAACAATATACACTATATCCTTAGCAAAGAGTATTGACCCTTACCTCTAAGAGCATAGATAATCATGAAATGGATATGTTACATATAGAAAAAGGATCCTCAAAGAGGAAGAGATCTTATCAAAAAGACCCCCATGGTAGGGAGTTCTTAGGATAAAATGTCATCTTCCAAAGAAAAGCAAAGAGGGACCAAATATTCAATCATCAAGCCCCCTGTGATCAAGAGGAAGAGGAATCTTGGAATGAAGGAAGCCAAATCTAACCCAAAGCAAGAGAAAGAGTTTAAAAAGAACATAATTTTCAAAATAAAGAAGAGGTGATGACCTAGGACAATCACCTCTCGTATAAGAGGGTATCCATAGCCAAAACATAAATCTTTATAAGGAAATAATGTTGTAGAATAAACAAATGCCACTAGGCTAAGGAAAGTAGATCCTTAGATAGAGAAAGAAGGAAAAAATTCCCCCCCAGGAATGAAAGAAAGGGATATACCAATTGTATCAAGAGATGTTGTAGAAAATAGATATCTTTACAAAACAAATGTCCTAGAAAAGATATCATGAGTAATTATGAGTGAAGGAAGTATGTGATACAAAATCACAGGGATAGAATATAGAAAGAATAACTGATTAAGCTCAAAAAAAAAAAAACATGCTAAGAGCATAATGGATCCTAGAATATTGGAAGGAAATATCTCTTTCCCCCCAGTTAAGAGACAAGAGGAGAAAAATGATCTAATTTATAGAAGAATGAGGGGAATGCCCTATATCAAAATTATGAAGAAATTGTAATACTGCACGGGAATGAGATATAATTCCTAAAGCATCTCTTTCTCTACCATATAGCTTGAAATGCACACAATCAGAAAGTAAATGTGTATTAATGTAGTGAAAAGGACATTTGTATTTAGAGAGAGAATTTTTTGGCATAGGTTTAAAGATTTCTTTCTTAGAATTCATTAATTGGACATACACTTTCTTAGCCACATCTTGAGGAGTATCAGGGTGATCTAAGGAAGGTTTTGGAAGAAGAACATGAAGAGGAGGGCGATGGTTAATATCAAACACCTTGATTTGAGAAGTCGGGAAGCCTATACCATGCATATCTTGTTTAGGGGATAAATGAATCCGGTTTTTAATGCCATGTTTATTAACACCGATCCCTAAACCCTTATAGCCTTGTTTATCCACTATAGTGTATCTAGTAGTGTACATATCTTGCAAAGATTTTGTAGGAGATGATTGATTATGGTGGTCATGAGAAAATTTTTGTGTAAGGTTGAATGATAGGTTTAGAAGAAGTTTCTTTGTTCTTCCCTTTAATATCATCATGGATTGGATAAGAAGGGGAAGGTAAATGAAAGAATTATTGCACATCTGCATCATGAACCCTAGTTTGAGCCCCATCACAAGTGTGGGAAGAACTAGAGATAGAAGATGGAGAAATAAGAGTAGAAATATTAGGAATTGGATTAGGAAGGATAGGAAAAGGATTAGAAAGATTAGGAAATAGATTAGGAATGATAGGAATAGGATTAGGAAGATTAGTAAATGGGGTATCATCTACCCAATTCTTCACATAATCCAAAAGAGCAATAAGTCCACTACATAAATCCTTAATGAAATTTTTGAAAGTGGGAAGACTAGTATTAGTTAATCTCATAGTAGCATGAGCAAGTGAAACATGAAGAGTAACAAACATGAGGAAATGGATGATACTTTCATAAACATCATAAGTACTATAAAGAGATGATAAAAGAAGAATAATGAGGAAAAAAACCATACACCAAAGCATCTTAAAGATTCTCATAGTGAATGAAATGCAAGAAATGTTTTTATATTTTTATGTGTATGTAGAGATTTTAAAAAAAATAAAAATGAAAGAGAATAAAATTTAATATGTTTGCAAAATATAGTCTCTAAGGAAAAGAGGCAAAGCATCTAACACCAAAAAGAAAGAGTTGTCTCTTGCGGGTTCACCAAAATATAACATAAGAAAGTGGAAATGTTACCAAAATGTAAAGGATAAATAATGTGTGATGTATATATATTGTATGTGATGTAGGAATAGTGGAGAAGGTAATATTGTCTTCTTAATCCCAAATTTCATAAAGGGAAGATCCAAATTGATTAACCCCAAAGAAATGATCAATGCATAAATGAATCAACCTATTAATGATAGAGATAAAGAGAAAAACCCTAACTTCCATTTTATAGAAGAGAGTGTAATAGATTTAGGAAGATTAAAACTTTAATTGAAATGAATTGAAGACAAGTACTAACCTCAAAATGCAACAGATATGAAGAATGTTGTTTTCGGGTGTTTGCACTGAGTTTCTAGAAATTTTGCAACCAGATATGGAATTAGAAATGTAGAGACAAAGACAACCCATAAATCTTTTCTGAATCTGGCTCAGGTCTGATTTTGACCCAAAAATGAATGTCACCTTTGAGCCAAAATTTCTAATTTTGACCTAGAATAGAATGTCGATTCTGACCTAGAAATGAATGTCACCTTTTACTCAAAAGTTCCGATTGTGACCCAGAATTTCTGATTATGAGCTGCACAGTTTGACATAAAATATGTTTCTGGATCCTGACAATTTGTTGAAAAGGGTATCTGAATTTGCACTCCAATTCGCTATTCTGAACCTCTCCCTACAAGAAAAATGTTTTGTTTGTTGGGGGGGAGGGGTTTGACTTAGTCAAACCTTGATTTAGGAATTAACCTTGAAATCAATAATTGAAACAGAGAATGCTGGAAAGTAGTAGAAGTAGATCTAATAATGAAGCTATGACAATAGATATGCAATTATACTTCAAATGTAAACAAGTATGTAAATATGAAAGCTTGGACTCAATATTAGAAACCATAAACCTCCATGATTGTATGCTTGGAATCGACCTTGAAATAATAATGAATGAATCTTGAGGATGCACAAAGGATCTTGAAGGAAGATCACACCACTACGATGGATAGATCTAGGGTTTGAATGATGAATCTTGAATGCTTGAACCAAATCCCTTCAAAGGCTTGAATGCTTGAATCATTGATCTTCAATGGAGAACTTGAATGCTTGAGAAGAAGACTTGAAAACCTTGATTGAACTTTTAAAGCTTGATAACATGTAGAATTCTTACTTAGTTGATGGTTGTTCACTTGTGATTATGCTTCTTGGATAGATAGCTTTCGTACTTAGAGAAAATGAGAGGAGAAGGCTTCCTTATATATCAATCTAGGGCACAATCTTCTAGATAGGCCTACATAGGAGAATTAAATTCACATTAGACCTATATCCCTAGAAGAGGACCTACATTAAATATAATTTCAAGAATCATTACTTCGAAACATAAAATAGCCGACCCGAAAGCGGGAATTTTTTTTTTGAATTACCCCCGACAGCCGACAAAATTTTCAATTAGAAAGGGGGACCTGGGTCAAAATCAAGGTCGATGTTGAACTAGGTCAAGGTCGAGGTTGAGGTCAAATTTGACCTAGGTCAAGGTCGAGGTGGACCTTGACCCAGGGAGTCAGAACCCCTAGAAAATGTGCCAGGTGGGACATATAGTGTCCGGAGAGGCCCAATTAGGGTCCTAAATAGGCACAAAAGTAGGAGAGGGTGCATAAATAAGAGGACACTGTGATGATGGTAAAAAAAACCCCCTAAGGAGGGCTAAACATTCTTAACATGGACGTGCTTCTATTTTAAGATGATACAAGTAGACTTAACCGTCTTATTGTAAATCTCTTAATCGAGTGCACACATACTTTGTGTTGCTAAATCCTCTCATGAGGTAGATCTAATAGCCATCATTGTTACTCCTAATAGGGTAAGATCATAAGAACTGATCATTCTTTGTAAGCTTTAACATACTTCTTTATTGCTGCAGTAGTGAAGTTTTGTGGGTCTCATCCCACCGTAGTTTTTACCTTCTAACAGGGGTTTTCTGTGATACCAAAATACTAGTTCCATGAGTACTTAATTTTATGTATGTGTATTGTTTACTTTACATGCATTTACATTTCGGTAGTGATACTATATGTTTGATGTTTGCAACTATTCAGTCAGTTAAAACAGAACAATGGTTACTAAGAATTGGTTAAAATTTTTTAAGGGTACTGATTCACCCGTCCCCTCTTAGTACACACCCTTTCTGTAATACCCACCTCTGAGTTTGCTTTTCAGTTTCGATTGCCGAACTCTTTTAGGCCTTTTTATGTATGTGCGGGTTATTTCAGTTGGTTTAAAGGATATTTATGTATCATGTTTCAGTATGTTATTGATTCATTGCTTAGAGTGTTATATCTCCTATTTGCATATGATTTATGGTTATTTCATGATGTTGATGTATATGTTAGGATGTCATTTCGATTATGGTTTTCTGAAAATACTGACCCTAGTTTTATATGCACATGGATCATTTATATGTTTTGCATTACTATTTGATGTGCTTGATATGGTATGGGACAAAGTCGTAGTTACTTGCTTCGACGAGATCCACACGATAAACTAGTCTCAACCATTGTTTGCTATATTATATGCATGTATGCTTGTCTTTGTGATGACAGGTTTGCAGGTACCAGGCTACGTCTTCCCTAAATTGGCAGGAGTGAGCGTGCGCTATCACAATATCTCAATGGTAAGAGAGGGGAGATAGTATTCAGGTCCAAATCCATACCCTAAACCCATATTTTGTCCTATTGATGGACAAATAATTTGATTGACTACCCTAGTGTTTGAATCCGTCAAGTGA
>MU227154.1:1000875-1017118 GCA_018584345.1 Thuja plicata
TTATCAAGTCGGCCCAATTACAAGTTTCAATTAATTACATATTACATTGGTCGGCTGCATACATATTTAACACAAATAATAACCATTGGAGGCCGACACAGACCAGAAAAGATATTCAACTGATGCTTGGTAAATACTGTAGATTCTGCTAAATCCTTTGGTAACCGACTGAACTCGGTAAGTACTGTGAACTCGGTAAAGACTGACTTTCCTTCATATATTCTTTGATGACTGACTGAACTCGGTAAAGACTAAATTTTTTTTGTTGACCGAGTGAGCCTGGTAGTAACTAACTTCTCGATATAGTATTCTGGAGTGCTCGGTAGACTCTGTAAATTGCTTCTCTTACCGTCTGAACTCGGTAGACTCGGTAAACTACTTTGCTGAACATTCTTAGCTCGGTAGACTCTGTCTAATGACTGATATGACATTCTGAACTCGGCAGACTCTGTCTAATGACTGATATGACATTCTGAACTCGGTAGACTCTGTCTAATGACTGATATGACATTTGTGTAACATCAAGGACAACACACAATTAAACAATTGTTTCCAACATTTTACTCTTCTCAGCTTCTACACCCTCATCTTGTTGGGTGTCATCTATATCCTCCTTAGTTCTGATTAACCTTCTTCTCTTTGTTGGTTCTTTTCTCTCTATTTCAGTTTTCCTCTTGTAGGTCCTTACCTGAACTTTCTTCAATGGTGAAGGACTTTCATCCTTGGCTATTTGAATTCTTTTCCTTGTTGTAGGTGTAGTCCTTGGCTTCTTAGCTAGTGGAGGTAATGGTGTATCTGACTCTATTGATTCTGAGTTACTCTCCTTCTCAACTTCACCGACAGGTGACTGACCCTCAGTTTCTTCTATCTATTCAGTCTCTTCCTCTTCTATTACTAATAGTATTTTCTTCAAATTATTGACCATTTTATTCTTTTTCTTGTCTATCTTCTTTACAACCAAGCCAATTTTGATTCTAATTTTGGCTTCTTCATAAGTGCCGAACTTGGGTTGTGTTTTATCTAAGGGTTTATTTATCAATGCATCAATTGCATTGGATGCTTGATCTATGTTTACTTCATAGTCAAGTGGTTGTAGCCATGCTTTCCTTGGTACAACAGGTTTGATATATGTGAATTCTCTGTCTGCCATGAAACATATATCATTCTTGAATTTCTCAATTAATTTCTTGAGGAACATTAATCTTTTCTCCATTCTCTCCTTGAATCCAGTAAAGTACTCATCCATAATTGTATCAAAATTTTCTCCTAGTGATTTTATAAACTCACTGATCTGTATGGTGACTGGTCTAGTTGTATCCCATTTTACATCTCCTAGTGATGGAAATAATTCTTGGAAGTAAAAGAAAATGCACATAATAAGTGAACCAAACTTACATGAGTTTGATTTTGCATTCCTGATTGTCTTTAGGTTCTCTTCTAGCTATTTGAGTAGAATTTTTGATAGATCTAGTTGAGTTCCTTTCTTTACAATCTTATATACTGTATCCACAGCTCCGAATGCTATGCTATTCAATATGCTAGATTGAAAGAAATTGTATCCTAGGACACATGTTCCAAATTTCATTTCATCATCATTGATGGTGGATATTATCAATCCTCTTCCATCCCATTTAGCCCCTGTATTCTTCTCAATTTAAGCCTTGGGTGGGTGCTTCAATGCCTTTACTTTTTTGGTTACTAGATAACCAGTAACCACATGAATAACATCTCAAGTTATTGGTTTCAGATCATCCATCCATAACTTGTGGTTGTGGATCCTGCTCAGTACTAACCGAATCCACTTGGTTTTAAACACTTTCAGGAATAATAGGGAATTTTTGAGACCTTTCACTTTGATGTGCATGTGCTCATCTTTAATAGTTCCATCGTTATTACATAGCTTCTTGAAATCTTGTTCAACCTCCAGGTCACTAATTTCTATAATCTTGCAGTGAATGTATGCTCACACATCTTTGACAAGAAAAACCCTAGCTGGTATTCACGAGAATGCTCCATCATTGTCAGGTTGAGATGCAACCTCAAGGAATATCCTGTAATGTGGTTTGTCACATGCACTATTCTTGATAAGTTTGACCTTATCCTTCTTGATACTTTTTAGTTTAACAGTTCTTGGTGTCGTGGTCATTGTTTATGAAATTAGGGCTTTCTTTTAAATGATGAACAAAGTTATCAATTTATACTGGTACTTAATTTTCACCCTTGTATCTATAAGTGATCTATTAAGAGTGTAGTAAATCAGGTTGGAGTCGCTCTACAATGCTATCTCTTCTAGCTTTGGTTTCGCTCTGGTCGCTTTGCTCAAATCACTGGTGAGAAATGAAACCCTTCCATCGCCTTTTATAGACTTTTTTTTCCCTAAGTTGAGACATTAATGCTCAATCACTCCTTGATGTGTGAAGATGGAGTTGTCGGTTTAAGACATTAACTTCTCTTTTGGTGACAACATGATGCTTCGGGCAGTCCTTTTTAACTTTCCTTTTACCAACAGGTTTCAGTATATGGCAAAGACAACTTTTCAACTTGCTTGATTACCGATGGATTTCGGTTTGCATAGGCATCTTTAGCTTTTACATGTTAATCGACGATTCTCTGTAAGTGCAGACAATACAACTTTGAATGTATACCGATGTATTTTGGTATGTATTTCCTGATGAATTAGTTTTCACAAATTTTAACAAGTAATACCATGATGCATATTTACTTATGCTAATTTGGTATTTCATTAATATATTATGGAACTGATGTAAAAATATAACTTGGTGTAATGCAGTTCCATACTTGTTTTGCTTATGCGGGGGTGGTGATGTCACCAGATCCATTGGATAGGGTATCATGAATTGCATTACTTGGTCCAGCTTCATCACTACTTGTAGCTTTCCTCCACATTTTTTTTCTCATCTTCTTGATGTATTCAATGGTATTTCCATTGGGGAAGGTGTTGGTCTCTGTCATTCGATCTCTGAAGTCTTTCTTAAGATGACCAACTTTATGACAGTGTAAACATGCCATTCTAGGATTAGTCCAACCTCTAGAATTTCTTTTCCACTATCTCATACAATTTTCAGCAATGTGACCAAATATTCCACATGCTATACAATTAGTCCATGTATTGTAATCCCATACATACTGGTTAATGACTCTTTTCGGTTGATAGGTAGTTTATTGACCTTTAGGTTTCCATGCTTGCCTTTTCTTCTTCCAGCATTCAAGGGTACTGTGCCCATGCATTTTGCAAGTAGGAAAATATTTTTCCATGTAGGTTTCCTTCTTTGGTTGTTTCATCTTAGACTTACATTCATATGCTTTATGTCCTTTCTTGTTACATTTATAATAGAATCCTATGAATGAAGATGTGGGGTTAGGAATACTTTTCATTTTACTCCTGCATACACTTGATGTGTCCTTTCTTTCCACAGTGATTGCATGTCAACATTCTTGGTCTTGAATTTTCATAGAAATTCTTTGGATCAGTTTGATTGGGTGATTCTCCATTCTTGGTATAGCCTAGACTGGTGTTGTTGTTGACTCTTCATTTCCCATCAAGAAAATCATCCATTCTTTTATTGATTTCTTTAGCTCTTTTGATTATCTCATTATGCTGTTGGTAAATTCTGAGTTCTTGTTTCAAATTTTCATTTTCTTCCCTTAGCTCACCGATAGCTTCTATTCTTTCAATGAGTTCAACATTTATTCTATTTGCCTCTTGAATCATAAGAATAATCTAATTTGTAATCTCATGATGATGTTATGTAAGTCTCTGTATTTCAGACTCTTTTTCTTGTAGATTTTCAATGATATTTCTTCTATCATCAATAGCTCGTGTTCTCTCTTACTCAGCTTGTCTAGCATTTTTCATCACATCAATCATTCTTACCATATGTGTCTCTTGATTGATTTGTAGAGATTTTATAGTTTGTCCAGCCAGATGTTGATTGATTTCATTTAAGCTTGTGATTCTTTCTTCTGATGTATCTGATGCTTTTCTTGTAGTAGATCCTAAAGACTCAAATAGGTATAGCATCTCTTCCTCTTGGTAATCTATCTCATTACAGTGAGATGCCATAATATTTTTTTCATCCAATAACTGTCTCATCTTGATTCTAGCTTCTTTATACTGCTCATAGAAGATCTGAATTTCTAGCTTCCGATTCTCAATGCTCTTGTTAAGTCTATACTTCTCCATTGTATGATCTTTTCTCTTAAGTCTTTAAGCTTTTCCAAATAAGAGTTCTAGCTTTGATACCAATTTTTGGAATCAATGAGAAGTATGTACTGAGAGGGGAGGGGTGAATCAATACCTCTAAAGATTTTATATCTTTTAACCTTTATCCATTGTGTAATCAATTGTATAACCAATCATCTATTCTATACTATCTTGGTGTAAGATTTATCAATTCATAAACTTAACAAACATGTGAACATTCATATAAACATTCATGAAAGTAATTGACACATAAAATAAGATATGATAATGTAGAAAACCTCTGTAAGAAGGTGAAAACTATGACGGGGATGGCACCCACAAATTCTTCACTATCTGCGGATTGAAAGGGTCCAATTAAGGCTTATAATTTTTATCACTTTTGATGATCTACCCTATTAGGAGTATCTGTGGAGACCTGTTAAAGTCTACTCTATTAAGAGATTTAGCAACACTATTTAGTGTGTTCTCAGTTAAGAGATTTACAATTGGATTGTTAAATCTACCTTCCTTGAAAGGATTTTTACACTTTTCTTCACTTGTTAGAATGTAAGAAAATTAATCATTGACCTGAGTGTATGCAATCTAATATTTTTGATTACAGATCCATTCAATATTACATGTATAAATGTATCACCTAATATGATTGAATAATACCTTTGTTTCTTGGTAGCCTCTGTTCTTGGTTCTTGATAACCAAATTCACCTTTTGCTATTTTGCTTCTTGAAAATCTTAGTCTGATCCATAGATGTGCTCATTGGATACATTCATCTTCTCATTCTTCATAATAAATGATTACAACATCTATTTATAAGATATATTGACCTAATGTAGTTTCACGTAAAACAAACTTAACTCTATGATCACAGGTTTACAACTTTACCTTGATCTTCTAGTCTGCATGTTTTAAATCATTTAGACTGATTAAAAAACTTACAATAAAGTTCCTTGTCCCTTAAGTAATGGTTTTAAAACAAATCAAGTTTCTATAAATATAATACAATTGTTTTATCTGGCGTGGAAGTCAGATCCACTTTTTTTGGGATGTAACTGACTTTCGGTGTCTGATGCTCGGTTTGCATAGAAAGTCTGTTCATCAGGTTCCCTTGTTATGTCAGGTTCTTTTCTTTTCTGCTCATCAATTTTCATTGTGCTTAGCTTGTCGGGTTCCACGGTCAGGGTGTTACTTGTCAGGTTCCTCTTAGCAATTTTGGTCTTCACTTCACATTGTGTCTTTTGTTTACACTTTAAACTATTCTGTCGGTTTGCACTTATCCTATCTTTTAGTGTAGATGTCACCGATGGTTTTATTTGCATACTAATGAAAAAATAATGTCATCAAATATATGAGACAATGGACAGTTAGGTCTAGGAATTGGTCAAACTTTGGAATGACATGTTCACACTGTCATAAAGTTGGTCACTTAAGCTAAGATTGTGCAGACCAAATAAACACTTATGGGAATGGAAATACAATTGAAGAAATTGTAAGGATCAGAAATCAAATGTGGAAAAGAGCATAAAATGATAATGAAGGACCAAGCACAATAGTCAGTGATACCTCATCAAATGGGTTAGGTGGCTCCGCCGTCTTGAACTAAGCAATACAAGCAGGTAAGGAAATATGTTTTACAAAAGCTATATTTTACATCAGTTCCTATATTTAGTACACATATGCCAAATTAGCATGAATTGAGATGCACTATGGTATTATACTTTTGATTATTTTTATCTTGTTGAGTCGGTTAATATGTACCAAGTTAGAACTAACAGTCGGTGAAAATGTAAAGAGAAAACCGAGTTGCTATGGTAACCAAGTATATGGTATACTCACTGAGCTAAAGCATGGCTAGTGTTAACCAAGCATAATGTTTTATCAACCAATGGTTGGTGAAGAGCATTTATTGCACCTCCCTGAGATATTTTCTATAAATTTGGTCGACGTGAACTCATTTTTTCACACTTCAATCGTAGAGTAGAACAAAGAAAAGAGAGCTAAGTTGTAGCACAACATTTTTGAGCATCCTTCAAATATTTAAGCACATTTTGAGCACACAAAGGTTAGTCACTATGCATTCTTCCCTCACCGAGTTATTCACGTATCTTTTATGGAAGCCCTAAAATAGAGATCACGGTGTCAACATATTGAACCATGAAAGAAAAGCTAGATAAGGATAGAAATTTCATTTTGGTGAAGAACTCCACCTGTATGGAACCAAACTACAAGATCCATTCATGGGTTTCAGCCCAACCAGACGCTAAAGACACATTTTAATCTATCCTACTTAGGGTTTTGCTAGTCCAAGATGTACATGCTACATACACTAGAAAATAGGTGAAATCAGAGACTTTGAAATTATTTCCACTTACCAATCATTATGCACATATGGGAAATTGAAGGAAGATCAAAAAAATTTGGAAGTTAAAGGGTTAACTCATGCCCTATATTTCCCGAAGGTAATTTGTAATGAATGGATCCACATTATTCTAAGAAGAGTACATGATGGAAAGCTCTGGCTAGATGAGTCCATGAAGATAACCAGAGATGTAATTCACATAGTAAAAGGATTTCCTATATCTGACAAAACAAAAGCCGTAAGGAACCTACTAAGAACCAAGTTAGAGAAGCTAACATTAGCCGAGTGGGACAGAAGAGGTTTGAAGATCAACTGCATCGGTGATCCTAAATTTAGGTTTGGTGCCTATGCCATTGGGTATAAAATATTCCATTCTAGAAGACCGAACATCATACCATGCAGAGTTGTTGACATAGCCTACAAAATTGTCAAGAAAGGACTACAACTTGATCTTTCTGAGTTGTTGCAAAGGAAACCAGAAGAAAATATGAGAACCATAAGATCAATAAAGAAAAATGCATGAAAGTTTGGTTCATTACTACTTTACATATTCTTCTACTTGCAGAACTTATTTCCCTCAATCGATAAAGTAAAGTGGAAGTTAGACAGACCAGTTACAGGACAAATCAATGGGATGATTATGAGTCTAGGGAAGAACTTTGAACCTGTTATGAATAAATATTTTTCTAAGTTCAAAGCTAGAATAGAAAAGAGATCAAGAATTCCTATGCAATTAGTAGAACAATACAAAGATGATATCTATTTTGTAGTAGACACAGATACAATTTTAATCAAAGTAGCAGATCTAAGGACAACATGGCCACCTTTGATGAACTATGAATTAGATATTGATGTTGCTTTAGAGGATATTAAGAAACTATTGAATGAGCCAATTGAAAAATCTGCCATGAGATTTGGAACCTATGATGAAGCAAAGACCCGAATATCAATCAATTTACAAGTTCAACAAATGGGTAGGAAAAAGACTAAAATTGTCAAAAATTTGAAGACAAAACTTGCAATCGCAGATGAAGAATTGGACAAATATGAAGATGAAACCGAGGAGAAGACCTCATTCGGTCAAGAAGTAGAATCTAAACATGATGTTGATGCTGACGAGTATGATGAATTAAGGAATCCAAGGCCAAAAGGGGCAAAAGAACAAAAACTAGGTCTCCACCAAAGACAATATCACAATTGGTGTCTATTGATTCACCACCTTTGAAGAAAGGTGTAGCAAAAGTCACAAGACCCTCACCTAAGTTTACATACCAAACAAGGAAATAGAAGGGTACCATTGCACTGAGACAAAAGAGGAGATATGTAAGGAACAAAGATGAAAAGGATGATTCTAAAGACAATCCAGATCAATACAAGGTTGTATAAAATAATACATCATAGACCATTGATGAGATTGCAAAAGAAATCAAGATAAACAGACAATTAAGATATCCAAAGATACAAGCATATTCTGATTTGACTACTGAGCACAAGGATAAAATTGAAGAAGAAATCATAGGTATGATGATCAACTTTAAACAAGTTCTATTTGAATTTTCTACTTCTATTCCATCAGAATTATATGATAAAATATCAAAAAGATGGTCATATGCACTTCAAACTGAGAAACAGATGAGAGAAGCAACTCTTACTCTTATTAAAGCGGAGTGCACAGTTGAGGAGATACAAGATGTAATGAGGAAGTATGCCAAGAAATTTCCAAAGAAACAATGAACATTGAATAAACTACAAGGAAATATGAAGGAAGTGGATATAGAGAGCACCAAAATTTGGAATGAACTTCTAAATCCACCTGAGGACATCTAGGATATCGAGGAATTAAATGATGTTGCATCTACTAGACCGATTACAAAACCCATAACAATTGATGATGTATTAGATGATATTCCTAAAATATTGACTAATTTAGGTCACCCAGAGATCACAATAAAAGATATAATTGAAGGAGATCCAGATGTTAAGGCCAAGGAAGATGAATCAATTAGAGCAACAGAGAATATCGATGAGCAAGACACATCAGAGGTTGCCTGAGAAAATATACCAGGCCAGTTACCTATTTTGGTCAAAGCAATTGAAATTGAGTCTGAAGCACAGTAAAATACACCTGAGAAGGTTACATATACAAATGATGACAAGGGTGAGGATCATAGTAAAGAGACCAAGCATAGTGGTGGAACAACACAAGGTGATGCACCTAATGATACCATTGATGCTGCAGAAAAGAAAGGTGAAGGTAACTTAGAGACTCCTAATAAGATAGTAGATACATCTACTACAAACATAGGGTTAGCTACCAAGGCACCTCACCAATTCATCACATCGAGTAGCGAGAAAACAAAGCCAGAAATTGAGAAAAGGCTCAGTTAACATTAGATCTATCTCCTTCATCTAGTGTCCAAGGGAAGAAAAAGAAGAAGAAGAAAGGAAACAAGAACGTAGTCACATTGGATGAAACCATAGATATTCTAGCATGGTATCCAAGAACACTTGATCCCAAAGAATTGACAAAATATGGTGAATTATGCACTAGGAAATAAACACAGAATAAGTTAAGACAAGAACACAAGAATGCACAAGTCTTAGAAGCTGCCAAGGAGATTCTTTAGCAAGTTGTCCCAAATTTAGATATCAATGAATCCACCCCCATCATTGATCAACTTGCACTACTTACTGAGGCTATTAACAAGCCTGATGTTGATACTGAGAAGAAATTGGAAGAGTGAGCAGAGAAGAAGATCCAATTTAAAGTTACCGAGAAGATCAAATAGGCAGTGGTAGTACATAAGGTAACTCTATCTAAATTTGTAAGTGGGAAACTATTATATAGGAATCCATTACAATTATACAACAGTTATGCACTCTAGATCACTTCACTATCGAGATTAGTGAAAAGCTAAAGCAAATAGATCAAGATCTCAAGGATAGTGCAAATAGTATATCAACCGAGAAACATGCATTACATATGCATTACAACAAGGTACTTCAAAACCAATGGTTGAGACAAGAATTGAAGAAAGAAGAGGAATAAATTAGAGAACAAGTAATCAAGCTCCAAGAAATGTTACTACCACATTTGGTAATGATGCAGAAACACGTGACATTGGCAAAGAATTTGATTGCCACCCTAGAATTGTCAGTGATAGAAAGCATATATAATATGCATGCTATGCTAAATTTAGAGCTACTAACCCTTGAGCATTTAAAGGAGGAATGGGAGAAGTTATTGGAAACTCTCAAGAATTCCCATCCTTATATTTTTGACAAACTACAAGTTATACTCCTTTTGTCATTATTTTCAAAAAGGGGGAAATATATGTATATAAGTATAGAAAAGGGGCATACTATAATTAGAAGTTCATATATATATACATATATCAAGTATATACAAAGGGGGAGTCACTATGTATAATATTCTATACAATAGTAAGTTTTTGGTCCTAATGCCAAAGGGGGAGAATGTTACTCCAATTGCACATTGAAGTTGTCATTAGTTATCAAGCATACATAATGGACAGACGGTAATAGAGTCACAACTGGACATTTGTTTTAAATAACCAAAGTGTAGAATTAATTGAGAGCACTAATCATGCCTAGAGTTAACCAAGTAAAGTGATACACGAGCTGACAGACTATACAGAGCAGTAGACAACACCGAGCTACACGACATAACCGAACACCAATATAACTGAGATGCATAGTCTACATCAAGCACCGAGAGACAACATTAACCGAGTGGAACATAGGCCACCTAAATGTTTGTTGTCACACATTATTCTATGTAACAATTTTTTAGCTGACCTAGACAATGGTTTACATAATCAACGAGGACATTAATTATGGATTTACAACATTAATTTTATGTCTCCTATGTGTACATGATCAAGGTAAATTATGTACACCGTTGATCTTAGGGTAGGGATGTAATTGTTAAGACCTAATTAGGTCATATCATTTGATATAAATGTATAGATGTAAAATTTAGTAATGTATGTTGATGAAGCAATGATCAAGTATCCGCCATACTACAGACATCAGAGATTAGACAAGGGATTTTAAGGACAGAGACTACATTGCAGAAATTAGTTTACAGAACTAAGGCAAGGCTACCGAGCAAAACAAAGTAGAAGGTATTATCATTCACATTAAGGTGATATATTTTGTATGTACTTAATGGATCTGTATTAGCAATATTGAGATTGTATATGTTCAAGATCAAATTTCTGTTACTCTCTAACAATTATAATAGATTCCAAAATATCTTAACAGGGTAGACTTAATCGTCTTATTGTAAATCTCTTAACCGAGTACACACATACTTTGTGTTTTTAAATCTTCTCATGAGGTAGATCTAATCGATCTCATTGTTACTCCTAATAGGGTAAGATCATCAGAAGTGATAATTCTTTGTAAGCTTTAACATGCTTCTTTATTGCTGTAGTAGTGAAGTTTTGTGGGTCTCATCCCCACCATAGTTGTTACCTTCTAACAAGATTTTTCTGCGATACCAAAATACTAGTGTCATGAGTACTTAATTTTATGTATGTGTATTGTTTACTTTACATGCATTTACATTTTAGCAGTGATACTATTTGTTTGATGTATGCAACTACTCAGTCGGTTAAAACAAAACAGTGGTTACTAAGAATTGATTAAAAGCTTTTAAGGGTACTGATTCACCCCTCCCCTCTCAGTACACACCCTTTCCATTATCTTAACACTTATTTATATTTAGAAACTTAGTAATCGTGAAGATTCACATTATATTTGGACATTCATTTATATAAATTTACACATATACATAACTATATTTTGATATAAATGAAAATTTATATTTAAACACTTACATAAGTATAGTTGGGTACATAGTTACAAATATGGTAGTTTATAAACTCTCATTTTATAAGTCATTCATATACATAGGTATATATCAAAATGTATGTTCATATATTTATATGTCTATATGTATGTATGTATATATATATATATATATATATATATATATATATATATATATATATATATATATATATATTTGCATCAATGGATGTGGGTTTAGATTTACGACATATTGTTACGCTGGATAAATAGTTGACATACCAATATGAACGGAATCAAGAATACTCTACTTAATCTCAGTAAAAGGTATATAAAAGGTACCCACTTATGTAAATAGTAGGAATCTAAGGAAAGTGCTCATCAAAACCTAAGTATATTAATTCTGAAATTTTCCATAAGGATTATGAGGGAAAAGGGATGTTGAGATCTATTATTTCAATAAGAATGTACATAATACGTTGACATAATCTAACAGATGATTTGATAATATGTTTTAAGTAATATAGGTTGTTTAGCCTAAGATGTTCATAAATATTAAAGGAAAATATCTAAATAGAGTAAGATCTGATTATCCTTGAAATGAATATGTGCCTCTTTATGATATCTTTAACAACTAACATAATAGTAGCAAGAAAAATGGGGTTATGAGATGTTTTGCAGGAACAAGAATTACCGAAGGAGAGGTAGTCCAAACTATGACATAAAAATTATATTACTCAAGCAAGACAAGTGATTTATTTTACACAATATATATTTAGTAGCTGTAACTAAGGGTATATCCATAGTAGATCAAATTGACTAAATCTGTATTATGATGTTTACTTAAAGTGAAGGAATGCCTTCATTTTCTACTTTATATAATTCAATAACTTGGACAATCGTCCCAGGCTATACTGGAGGTTTTCTTCTCCGTGCTTTCCTATCAGTGCCTACAGTGAATAGAGAAACATGTATATTTTTAAGCTATAATAAAATTCTTTGGCTTCGGCCTTTTATTGAAAAAAAATAATAAATAATAAAATTAGAAAATATAATTAATAATTAAAAACTGAAAATTAAAACATTCTTTAAAAATATTTGATTTTTATTCATCTATTTTAAAATTATTTAATAAAACATTAAATATGAAAAGTTCATTACCAAATATTCTTATTAAAAAATATTAAATTAATGTTATAGTAAACTACGTTTAAAAAAAACTATTATAATATATATTATGTTACTGTCAAGTTAAAACTACTAAAAAAAAGTCCAATTAAGTTACTGTCAAGTTAACTAGTACTAATAAAAAGTCCATAGTAATCTAAATTAAATTAATATAGTTATTAACTACTACTTAAAAAATCCATATAAATATATAACTTAATCTTAACTATGGATGGAATTTATAATCATACAATCCTCAAAATTGGGAAAAAACTAGAGAAATCTGATGTTCTAAATTTAAATATCATCAATCCTTGTAGTGAAGAGAATAACAAAAAAAAAATTGTCACCTAGAAACAACCGTTCACAACATAAAACCCATTTCGACTGTCGAAACGCAGAACACAGATCATCAGTTACATTTTTGCCAACATAGGATTAAAGGTGGGATACCAAAGTTTAGAGTTTTCCCCATCACCATCTTTCATGTAAAATAGCATCCTTGTCCTATTTGCAATAAAAAAAACAAAAAAAACCTTAGGCACAAGGATAAACTTCTACATTACCTTTGACTCTAGGTTGCTAGGAAAATATGATCCAGTTGTGTGGATATGATAACTTTGGTTAGAGATGATTGACTTGTCCTTTAGAAATGTAAAAATAATCTCCTTCAAAGACATATTTCTTTAGATCCTTTGAAAATGCTAAGATGAGAGATGAATCCCTTTTGACTAGGGTTTCCAGGTGGATCTTAATAGACCCCATCATATTAGTGGCTAAACCACACTTATTTGGAAAAGCGTCAAGGGTTTGTTCCCCTTCTCCTAGATGTTTTTGATAGCAATTTTTTTGGAGGAGGAAAGTGTGTAGCTTTTACCTCAGCCACTCTAGAAGAGCCCGCCACAAGACTGAAAGGATGTATGGTGTAGCTAGAGACACTGATGGGGTCCTCAAAATGAGAGGAAAAGGATTGAGGAGGTGTCTAGAATTGATTAGAGCTAGGTCACACCAATACCTTTTGTGTCAAATCTTTTCCTAAATTCCCATCACTAGAAATGCCAAGAGTTTGACCTTGCATTGTAGAAGGATAAATTTGATACACATAGTAAGTGAGAGGGGAAAATGTGTCTAATAAGATTTAGGGCTCATCATAATGGGATGCATAAAATAAAATATACCCTATTCTTGCCTAAAGAAACCCCTTCCAAGGGATTAAAAACATATCACAACTCAATTTTATTAAAATTGGCTATTTATTTAAACATACAACAAAGAGAGAAAACTCATTTTAAGCAAGAGAAAGCCCCCTCGATTGGTAGGATTCTAATGACTGAATAAAATAAAAAAGTCTTTGAAGGTTTTCTTAAGTGGGTTATTAGGATCCTTGAGAATAATTTTGGTAACATGAAGTAACACCTTGTTGACAAAGATAATATTATTTGTCTAATTCTCAAGGCGTTAGAAGGGTGTAAAAATTCTAGACCCAAAAGAGAGACACAATACTTTCCTAGAAAATCCTTGGCTTGATGACTAGTGCAAGTTAGCAAAAATAAATCTAAGAGAGGGAATGAATAAATAAAACATGAAAGAGTATGAAAATTTTCTAAGGAAAAAAATAGAAAAGTATGTGAATATGACAAGGATAGAGTGTTATATTATGGTGACTAATTAGGAAAGTGATTTACCTTTTAAGTGATTTACCTTTCTGCAAGGCGGTATTGAGCTGTGAGGGATCTGCGCATTGCAATCTGATTGTAATCACTGGATAAGAATAATATTGGACACTATTTTTTGGTGGACATAGCCCAGGGTTTGGGTGAACCATGTTAAATCTTTGTGTCTTTTGTTCTCTTTTGGTTTGGTTTATTATCCTCTGTTATAGATTATATTTTTGCATGCAACTGTTATTTTTGCCTTGTTAATCCTAACATAAATTTGATTAATCTTGGCAAACAAAATCCCAATTTTTTTTGGAAAGAGCCACACCTAAAGAGGAAGAAAATGGAGAATAAAATTATTGTATCTCAGTGGCTCAAGTATGTAAATATATTATATGAGTGTGAAAAGGGTGAACATAGACCTTAAGTAATCAATGTCATGACTAAACTTTTCAACATTGATGATATTAATCAAGGTATAAAGAGACTGACAAGGGGAAAAGCCCAAGATATTGATGGACTACAAGATGAACATATAAAATGGGGGCATTGATATTATTGTACCTCATATCAATCGTATCTTCAACGTTGTTAATGAAGACAATTTTCCTAAACATTGGACAACCAGTGTTGTGATCCCCCTTCATAGAATAAGTGACATAAATAACCCATCAAATTACCCAACTATTATGGTTAACCCCCTCCTTGTAAAGCTCCTTGGTAGCATGGAAGAACAAAAAATCAGTGGATGGGAAGAAATAGAGGGTAAAATAACTAAGGTGCAGATTAGTTTTAGACCAAAACATTCCACTATCGATCATGGTGTTACCCTTAGATTATTGGTTGAAGAAATATGGAAAACCCAAGATGTTGAGGCCTTTTGTTGTTTTGTATACTTTAAAAATGCCTTTGACATGATACTATGGGACAAAATCTCAGATAGAATGGAAGAAATATAAATTCCTATGGAGCTTAGGGTTGTGGTACATAGACTTTACATGCAACGCTAAATCAGAACCATAGATGGGATGTCAGAATGCTTTGGTAGCGATATTGGGGTCAAACAAGGGTGACTTCTTTCCCCAAATTTTTTTGCGCATTGTATTGATAAGTTTGAAGAATGGTTAAATAAGACCAATGGAGAGGGAGTCCAATTGGCTAATTATGTGATAAAAGCACTTGTGTATACAGATGATCTCATTTTAATTTCCAAAAAGGCCGATGGGCTGAGAGAACACTTGAAGGTTCTTGAAACCTTTTGTCATGAGGTTGGGATTCTAGCAAACACCAATAAAACCAAAGTGATGATCTTCTCTTTGAAAAGAAACAGGAAGACTCCAAACAGGTTCCTTTTCAAAGGAAATCCTTTAAAGATAGTGAATGAGTACAAATATCTCAAGATTGATTTTCAAAACAAACTTAGTAGGGAAACATGCACATATAAAATAATTCAAGGGGGTTGGAAAGCATTGCACTCCTTACAAAATAGGTGTAGAAATGCTGAGTTGTGGGATTGGAAGACCAAGAAAATACAATTTAGGTTGTTGGTTACCCCAGTGATACTTTATGGGTGTGAAATTTGGGGCAACAACATTTTAGATCAGAAATGAAGAAAAGTAGAAAGTAAACTCAAAAAAAAAAAAAAGTACCTGATGAGATCTTATTGGCGAAAACATGTATCTTCCTATTAGAGGCTTCTAAAATGATCCGATTGTTTTGTTACCTAAAGAAAACCCAAAGTATGGAAAAAAACCATTGGCCTAATTTGATTTTGGAAGAGATACTAGATAGGAGAAAGAACATGTGGATGAAGAAAAATAAAAAAAGGATGAAAAAATGAGATTGTAACATTCAAGAGTGTTTAGATAAATATGAAGAAATTAAAAATTTTATACGAGAAAAATTAAGGAGTATCATATGGTCAAAGTGTTGGAAATACAATATTGGGAAAGAAAGATACTGAGAGGGGGGGGGGGGGGGGGAATCAGATCTTGAACTTTAA